>BOPN01000967.1:27500-35253 GCA_017312705.2 Penaeus japonicus
ATAATAATAATAACAATAATAATAATAACGTTAATGACTAATGATGATGATGATAATAATGATAATAATGATAATGATAATGATAATAATAATAATAATAATAATCATGATGATAATAATAATAATGATAATACCAATATTGATAATAATAATAATGATGATAATAATAATAATGATAATAATAATAATAATGATAATAATAATAATGATAATGATAGTAACAATGATAATGATAATGATAATAATAACAATGATAATAATAATAATGATGATGATAATAATAATAATGATAATAATAATGATAATGATAATGATAAAAATAGTCATAATTATAATGAAGATAATAATAATAGTAGTAATGATATTGATAATGATAATGATAATAATAACGATTATGATAATGATAATAATAATAATAGTAATAATAATAATAACGTTAATGACTAATGATGATGATGATAATAATGATAATAATGATAATGATAATAATACTAATACTAATACTTATCTCATCACTATCCTCACCATATCTCATCACTATCCTCACCATATCTCATCACTATCCTCACCATATCTCATCACTATCCTCACCATATCTCATCACTATCCTCACCATATCTCATCACTATCCTCACCATATCTCATCACTATCCTCACCATATCTCATCACTATCCTCACCATATCTCATCACTATCCTCACCATATCTCATCACTATCCTCACCATATCTCATCACTATCCTCACCATATCTCATCACTATCCTCACCATATCTCATCACTATCCTCACCATATCTCATCACTATCCTCACCATATCTCATCACTATCCTCACCATATCTCATCACTATCCTCACCATATCTCATCACTATCCTCACCATATCTCATCACTATCCTCACCATATCTCATCACTATCCTCACCATATCTCATCACTATCCTCACCATATCTCATCACTATCCTCACCATATCTCATCACTATCCTCACCATATCTCATCACTATCCTCACCATATCTCATCACTATCCTCACCATATCTCATCACTATCCTCACCATATCTCATCACTATCCTCACCATATCTCATCACTATCCTCACCATATCTCATCACTATCCTCACCATATCTCATCACTATCCTCACCATATCTCATCACTATCCTCACCATATCTCATCACTATCCTCACCATATCTCATCACTATCCTCACCATATCTCATCACTATCCTCACCATATCTCATCACTATCCTCACCATATCTCATCACTATCCTCACCATATCTCATCACTATCCTCACCATATCTCATCACTATCCTCACCATATCTCATCACTATCCTCACCATATCTCATCACTATCCTCACCATATCTCATCACTATCCTCACCATATCTCATCACTATCCTCACCATATCTCATCACTATCCTCACCATATCTCATCACTATCCTCACCATATCTCATCACTATCCTCACCATATCTCATCACTATCCTCACCATATCTCATCACTATCCTCACCATATCTCATCACTATCCTCACCATATCTCATCACTATCCTCACCATATCTCATCACTATCCTCACCATATCTCATCACTATCCTCACCATATCTCATCACTATCCTCACCATATCTCATCACTATCCTCACCATATCTCATCACTATCCTCACCATATCTCATCACTATCCTCACCATATCTCATCACTATCCTCACCATATCTCATCACTATCCTCACCATATCTCATCACTATCCTCACCATATCTCATCACTATCCTCACCATATCTCATCACTATCCTCACCATATCTCATCACTATCCTCACCATATCTCATCACTATCCTCACCATATCTCATCACTATCCTCACCATATCTCATCACTATCCTCACCATATCTCATCACTATCCTCACCATATCTCATCACTATCCTCACCATATCTCATCACTATCCTCACCATATCTCATCACTATCCTCACCATATCTCATCACTATCCTCACCATATCTCATCACTATCCTCACCATATCTCATCACTATCCTCACCATATCTCATCACTATCCTCACCATATCTCATCACTATCCTCACCATATCTCATCACTATCCTCACCATATCTCATCACTATCCTCACCATATCTCATCACTATCCTCACCATATCTCATCACTATCCTCACCATATCTCATCACTATCCTCACCATATCTCATCACTATCCTCACCATATCTCATCACTATCCTCACCATATCTCATCACTATCCTCACCATATCTCATCACTATCCTCACCATATCTCATCACTATCCTCACCATATCTCATCACTATCCTCACCATATCTCATCACTATCCTCACCATATCTCATCACTATCCTCACCATATCTCATCACTATCCTCACCATATCTCATCACTATCCTCACCATATCTCATCACTATCCTCACCATATCTCATCACTATCCTCACCATATCTCATCACTATCCTCACCATATCTCATCACTATCCTCACCATATCTCATCACTATCCTCACCATATCTCATCACTATCCTCACCATATCTCATCACTATCCTCACCATATCTCATCACTATCCTCACCATATCTCATCACTATCCTCACCATATCTCATCACTATCCTCACCATATCTCATCACTATCCTCACCATATCTCATCACTATCCTCACCATATCTCATCACTATCCTCACCATATCTCATCACTATCCTCACCATATCTCATCACTATCCTCACCATATCTCATCACTATCCTCACCATATCTCATCACTATCCTCACCATATCTCATCACTATCCTCACCATATCTCATCACTATCCTCACCATATCTCATCACTATCCTCACCATATCTCATCACTATCCTCACCATATCTCATCACTATCCTCACCATATCTCATCACTATCCTCACCATATCTCTCACCTTGATTAGCACCACCAATCACCTGCCAGCAATTGTCAACTATGTCACTAATCACCAAGTACTGCAGTAATTACCAATCACCAGCTAATCATCTACATCTAAATACTAAATTATTTCACCTAATCTTATAGTAACCAATCACCAGCATAATGAATCGATCACCAACACTAACGCCATCACCACCACCAATCAGTCACCACAAAAACTAGGCAACACCACCAACATGAATCATCAAAAAACAATCATTACAATCCATTCACGAGCACAATCAACTAATCAGCTGTTTTCAATTACCAGAACAAAGCTAATCCCCAATCATCGACTAACAATAACTATCAACAGCCAATCACCGGCAAAAAATTACCAATCACCAATGATCATCCATCCATTAACAATCGATCAACAATCGTCACCGATTATCCAATAATGACCAATCACCAACAACAACCAACAACCAATCACCAATCACCACCAACCGCCAATCACTACCATAAAACCACCAATCACCAACCATCCACTAAAAAACAACTTTCAATCACCAACCATCCACCGATCACCAACAACCACATCCCCAACCAACAATAACCAATCCCCAATCACAAAACTACCAATCGCCAAAGATCCATTCACCAACAACCGACCAATCCACAACCACAAAACCACCAACCACGAACCATCCACCAGTAAGACCCTAACAACTAACCCCCCTCTCTCCCTCCCTCCCCCCTGACCCTCTCCGTCCCTCCCTCCCCCCTGACTCTCTCCGTCCCTCCCTCCCCCCTGACCCTCTCCGTCCCTCCCTCCCACCTGACCCTCTCCCTTCCTCCCTCCCCCCTGACCCTCTCCCTTCCTCCCTCCCCCTTGACCCTCTCCCTTCCTCCCTCCCCCCTGACCCTCTCCGTCCCTCCCTCCCCCCTGACCCTCTCCCTTCCTCCCTCCCCCCTGACCCTCTCCCTCCCTCCCTCCCCCCTGACCCTCTCCCTCCCTCCCTCCCCCCTGACCCTCTCCGTCCCTCCCTCCCACTTGACCCTCTCCCTTCCTCCCTCCCCCCTGACCCTCTCCCTCCTCCCTACCTGACCCTCTCTCCCCTCCCTCCCTCCCTACCTGACCCCTCCTCACTCCCTCCCTAACTGACCTCTCTCCCTCCTCCCTCTCCCTGACCCTCTCCCTCCCTCCCTCCCCCCTGACCCTCTCCCTCCCTCCCTCCCTCCCTGACCCTCTCCCTCCCTCCCTCCCTGACCCTCTCCCTCCCTCCCTCCCCCCCTGACCCTCTCCCTCCCTCCCCCCTCCCCCCCTCCCTCCCTCCCTCCCCCCCCTCTCCCTCCCTCCCTCCCTCCCCTTCTCTCCCTCCCTCCCTCCCTCCCTGACCCTCTCCCTCCCTCCCTCCCTGACCCTCTCCCTCCCTCCCTCCCTGACCCTCTCCCTCCTTCCCTCCCTGACCCTCTCCCTCCCTCCCCCCTAACTGACCCTCTCCCTCCCTCCCTCCCCCCTTGACACTCTCCCTCCCTCCCTCCCCCCTTGACACTCTCTCCCTCCCTCCCTCCCTTACCCTTCCTCTCCTCCCTCCCTGACCCTCTCCCTCCCTCCCTCCCTGACTTCCTCCCTCCCTCCCCCTAATGACCCTCTCCTCCTTCCCTCCCTGACCCTCTCCCTCCCTCCCCCCTAACTGACCCCTTCCTCTCCCTCCCTCCCCCTGACACTCTCCCTCCCTCCCTCCCCCCCCTGACTCCCTCCCTCCCTCTCCCCTACCTGACCCTCTCACCCTCTCCCTCCCCCCACCTGACCCTCTCCCTCCCTCTCCCCTACCTGACCCTCTCACCCTCTCCCTCCCACCCGCAGCCGAAGACGAGAGCCAGTTCTTCTGGGTCGGCGCCTCGACCAACGGCACCGGGGACGAGTGGCACTGGGTCTCCGGAAGCGACGTGGCCCGCGGAGACTGGGCGCTCGATCAGCCTGACGGAGGCAACGAAGACTGTGTCGTGCTGAGTCGTGACGAGTTCCCGGCCCTTCACGACTCGCCCTGCTACACCCAGACCATGTTTATCTGCGAAAAGCCCGTCGTTCTGACCAATTAGGTGGCAAGACCCTCCTGTGGAAGGGCTGGGCTGGCTGGCTGGATGGGGGAAGGAGGAGAGGGAAGGGGGAGGGGGAGGGGGAGAGGGTGGTTTGGGTCTCTCTCGTTGGTTGGATTTTTGGATATGTGTGTGTGGGGTGGGAGGTGGGGAGGGGGGATTAGATGAGGGAGAGATACGAGAGAGAGAGGGGGAGGGAGGGAAGAGAGAGAGACGGGGAGGGAGGGAAGAGAGAGAGGAAGAGAGAGAGAGAGAGAGAGAGAGAGAGAGAGAGAGAGAGAGAGAGAGAGAGAGAGAGAGAGAGAGAGAGAGAGAGAGAAACAAAGTGAGAGAGAGATGGAGATTGTGTGTGTGTGTGTGTGTGTGTGTGTGAGAGAGAGAGAGAGAGAGAGAGAGAGAGAGAGAGAGAGAGAGAGAGAGAGAGAGATTATTGACATAAAGTTACACATCAAAAGGAAATAGCAGCATGCCAACTGACAACTGACCTTTCACGCAGTCTCACAACAATGAAAATTATCGGTTGAACATTCAAGACTAAAAATACAACACAGGATAAATACACAATTAACATATATGTCATTAGCATGTGAAGGGTGGTTTTATTCTAGCAGCACATTCGGTCCCATTGAGGTGAGGGCTCGTAATAATCAGACATGCAGATTGTCTAAATCCCTCATGCACTCGTGGTACTCCCATAGCTGATACTGAAACAATCCCACAACGTGTTCATATTAGCATATAAACAATGTATTAATGTATCAATGCGATTTTCTAAAGGAGAACAATGGATACGATTCGCTATTAATTATAAGCTATTTACATTCCATGATGTTGTAGAAGAGATATGGCACCCCATCGTAGCTAGTCACTAATTGGCCGAAAAAAAAGAACATCCAGCTGACTTCCGGTCTGACTGCGGCCGCATCTCGCACTGCCAGGACCCGGCGTTGTGCCAGAACCCGCAGTTGCAGAACCGCCTCGGGACAGTAGTGCCAGCCTGGATTTTCTCGACACTTAGCACCGTGTCGTTTGGCACTGTAGCGGCAGCGTAGGAAACCCTTGCACCTTTAGGCCCCCACCTGCTGCATTTAAAACAGAGACTCGGAGGTTCTTTGTACACAGAAACTTCCCGTGCTCATGCATACTGGATCCGCAGTTTCCTTGGAACCTCACCCTCGATCAGGACGATTACCTGCGGCTGCTGTTCCCCCATGCGGTGCGTCGCTTCGGCCGCAAGGTGCGGGGACTGCCAAGGACGAGGTAGCTCCTCCCTCGTTCCGATCTAGCAGAGTGAAGGATTTGTCGTCCGTCTGCCTGGCTTTGGCTTTCTCTCTTTTCCTCATCAGCATGTCCATCAAGTTCAATTTTTGATTCATCAGCCGCCGCGACCTGTCCTCCCATCTCTTCTCCTAGTTTCCATATTTTAGACGACATTTCCGTGGTTGTTGAGCGATAGTCTTCCGTATAGACTTTTGTTATGGACCGTCTGGCAATATTTAGCATTGTCGACTGACTCCTCCACTGAGTTTCCTCGGTTGCCAACCAAGGCGTCCGCAGTGAGGAATGCCAAGCAGAGTGGCAACACTGACGAGGCGGCTGCTAGGTTCAGCACACCGCTCGCCATGTAAAATACGGGCGCTTGAGAAACCCCGGTCCAGGGACCCGCACGGACCCTCCACGACACAAGGTACTGTCGTACTTTTCCTCCGCAAGAAACAGATCCGTTTACTTTTTGGTTTTATAGTCACGCTGTTTGCACGCACTACACAGAAAAGGAGTCCGACTTACAGGTACTAAGACGGCGACTTACCTTCCCTGGATAAACGCCTCCAGAATTAGAGGGTCACAGGTAAAAGCCCTGCCTCCACAGTATCCAAAGTACAATTAAGTGAGAAAAAAAGTGTGTGTGTGTGTGTGCGTGTGTGTGTGTAGGGGAGAGAGAGAGAGAGAGAGAGAGAGATAGAATGAGAGAGAGAGAGAGAGAATGAGAGAGAGAGATAGAATGAGAGAGAGAGAGAGATGGAATGAGAGATAGAATGAGAGAGAGAGAGATAGAATGAGAGAGAGAGAGAGATAGAATGAGAGAGAGAGAGAGATAGAATGAGAGAGAGAGAGATGGAATGAGAGAGAGAGAGAGATAGAATGAGAGAGAGAATGAGAGAGAGAGAGAGAGAGATGGAATGAGAGAGACCCAGTTAAAATGAGAGGGAGAGAGAGAGGAGAAGTGAGTGAGAGATGGAAGGGGTTAGAAAATAAGAGTCAGACAAAGGATTAAGGGGAGAAATAAGTATGTGAGGGAGTATTTTTACTGTTTATAGAATCAGCAAATAAAATTCAAGTTGTATTTTGCATATTAAATAAACAGCTAGTTGCTTTAGATTACTTCTTCTCATACCTTATTGTACTTTAAGATATTATAACACTGTTTGAATAAAATGCTGACTATGTTATTGTGTTTTATTAATCAATGAACTCTGCATATTTGGTTGCACAACCTAGTGTACACATACATACAGACACCCACCCACACCACACACACACACACACGTGCATGTATATAAATGTGCGTGTGTGTATCTGTATCTCTCTCTCTCTTTATATATATATATATATCTATATATCTATCTATCTATCTATCTATCTATCTATCTATCTATCTCTCTCTCTCTCTCTCTCTCTCTCTCTCTCTCTCTCTCTCTCTCTCTCTCTCTCTCTCTCTCTCTCATTCTTTCTCTCTCTCTCTCTC
>BOPN01000967.1:51540-54040 GCA_017312705.2 Penaeus japonicus
AGACAGAGACAGAGACAGAGACAGAGACAGAGACAGAGACAGAGACAGAGACAGAGACAGAGACAGAGACAGAGACAGAGACAGAGACAGAGACAGAGACAGAGACAGAGACAGAGACAGAGACAGAGACAGAGACAGAGACAGAGACAGAGACAGAGACAGAGACAGAGACAGAGACAGAGACAGAGACAGAGACAGAGACAGAGACAGAGACAGAGACAGAGACAGAGACAGAGACAGAGACAGAGACAGAGACAGAGACAGAGACAGAGACAGAGACAGAGACAGAGACAGAGACAGAGACAGAGACAGAGACAGAGACAGAGACAGAGACAGAGACAGAGACAGAGACAGAGACAGAGACAGAGACAGAGACAGAGACAGAGACAGAGACAGAGACAGAGACAGAGACAGAGACAGAGACAGAGACAGAGACAGAGACAGAGACAGAGACAGAGACAGAGACAGAGACAGAGACAGAGACAGAGACAGAGACAGAGACAGAGACAGAGACAGAGACAGAGACAGAGACAGAGACAGAGACAGAGACAGAGACAGAGACAGAGACAGAGACAGAGACAGAGACAGAGACAGAGACAGAGACAGAGACAGAGACAGAGACAGAGACAGAGACAGAGACAGAGACAGAGACAGAGACAGAGACAGAGACAGAGACAGAGACAGAGACAGAGACAGAGACAGAGACAGAGACAGAGACAGAGACAGAGACAGAGACAGAGACAGAGACAGAGACAGAGACAGAGACAGAGACAGAGACAGAGACAGAGACAGAGACAGAGACAGAGACAGAGACAGAGACAGAGACAGAGACAGAGACAGAGACAGAGACAGAGACAGAGACAGAGACAGAGACAGAGACAGAGACAGAGACAGAGACAGAGACAGAGACAGAGACAGAGACAGAGACAGAGACAGAGACAGAGACAGAGACAGAGACAGAGACAGAGACAGAGACAGAGACAGAGACAGAGACAGAGACAGAGACAGAGACAGAGACAGAGACAGAGACAGAGACAGAGACAGAGACAGAGACAGAGACAGAGACAGAGACAGAGACAGAGACAGAGACAGAGACAGAGACAGAGACAGAGACAGAGACAGAGACAGAGACAGAGACAGAGACAGAGACAGAGACAGAGACAGAGACAGAGACAGAGACAGAGACAGAGACAGAGACAGAGACAGAGACAGAGACAGAGACAGAGACAGAGACAGAGACAGAGACAGAGACAGAGACAGAGACAGAGACAGAGACAGAGACAGAGACAGAGACAGAGACAGAGACAGAGACAGAGACAGAGACAGAGACAGAGACAGAGACAGAGACAGAGACAGAGACAGAGACAGAGACAGAGACAGAGACAGAGACAGAGACAGAGACAGAGACAGAGACAGAGACAGAGACAGAGACAGAGACAGAGACAGAGACAGAGACAGAGACAGAGACAGAGACAGAGACAGAGACAGAGACAGAGACAGAGACAGAGACAGAGACAGAGACAGAGACAGAGACAGAGACAGAGACAGAGACAGAGACAGAGACAGAGACAGAGACAGAGACAGAGACAGAGACAGAGACAGAGACAGAGACAGAGACAGAGACAGAGACAGAGACAGAGACAGAGACAGAGACAGAGACAGAGACAGAGACAGAGACAGAGACAGAGACAGAGACAGAGACAGAGACAGAGACAGAGACAGAGACAGAGACAGAGACAGAGACAGAGACAGAGACAGAGACAGAGACAGAGACAGAGACAGAGACAGAGACAGAGACAGAGACAGAGACAGAGACAGAGACAGAGACAGAGACAGAGACAGAGACAGAGACAGAGACAGAGACAGAGACAGAGACAGAGACAGAGACAGAGACAGAGACAGAGACAGAGACAGAGACAGAGACAGAGACAGAGACAGAGACAGAGACAGAGACAGAGACAGAGACAGAGACAGAGACAGAGACAGAGACAGAGACAGAGACAGAGACAGAGACAGAGACAGAGACAGAGACAGAGACAGAGACAGAGACAGAGACAGAGACAGAGACAGAGACAGAGACAGAGACAGAGACAGAGACAGAGACAGAGACAGAGACAGAGACAGAGACAGAGACAGAGACAGAGACAGAGACAGAGACAGAGACAGAGACAGAGACAGAGACAGAGACAGAGACAGAGACAGAGACAGAGACAGAGACAGAGACAGAGACAGAGACAGAGACAGAGACAGAGACAGAGACAGAGACAGAGACAGAGACAGAGACAGAGACAGAGACAGAGACAGAGACAGAGACAGAGACAGAGACAGAGACAGAGACAGAGACAGAGACAGAGACAGAGACAGAGACAGAGACAGAGACAGAGACAGAGACAGAGACAGAGACAGAGACAGAGACAGAGACAGAGACAGAGACAGAGACAGAGACAGAGACAGAGACAGAGACAGAGACAGAGACAGAGACAGAGACAGAGACAGAGAC
>BOPN01000967.1:69040-76540 GCA_017312705.2 Penaeus japonicus
CCAAGAGGCTCGTCTCTTCCCACGACCTAGAGCCAGATTTCCCAAAGACTACATAACCCCACAGGCTCCAACCACCAAAAGCTCCGCTGGTCAAAGACTCCCTCCCCCCAAAAAAAAGACTCCCTAACCCCGCAGACTCCCTCTCCCTAAAGACTCCCTCCCCCTAAGAGTCCACTCCCCCCGCAGACTCCCTTCCCCCTAAGACTCCCTCTCCTAAGAGTGCCCTTCCCCCCGCAGACTCCCTCCCCCCGCAGACTCCCTCCCCCCTAAGACTCCCTCCCCCCTAAGACTCCCTCCCCCTAAGAGTCCCCTTCCCCCCGCAGACGACACAGCCGACGTCTTCTGGCTCGGCGGCCGAAAGCAGCAGACGGCGAGCAGAGACGAGGGCCGCACCGACGCCGAGGAGGAAGATCCGACGGAGAGCCTCCACGCCTGGCACTGGCTCTCAGGCTCCCCCATCAGACACGGGTGGCTCCTTGGGAAGCCCTCCTTCGACCCCACCAAGATCTGCCTCGGCGCCTCCATCCAGGGCTTGAGCAATGAGAACTGCAACACCGACAGGAGGTTTGTGTGTGAGCTGAACATGGGAAGCGTCGCGAAGGCCTGAGGGAAGAGCTCTGTAAATTCTGTGGAAGATTAATACAATTTATATCTAGTTTTGATTTTTTTTATTTCTCTCAAATGATGTTTTTTTTTGTGACGATTTCTTTGCTAGACAAAAGGTATTACGACATTATCCCATTTCTATTTCTCTTTTTTACCTTGGTTGCTATCAATCATTGGCAACTATTTTCTTATTGATGAAACCGAAAGGAAACAAACTCAACGAAGAAGATCCATGACAGACAAACAAAAGATTATGAGTACTCTTTATCTTTTACTCCTTCCTTTTCTTCTTCATCTTCTTCTTTTGATCTTTTTCATCATCTTGCTGATATTTTTCTTATTATGCTTTTTCTTTACTTCTTATTACTTATTTTTCTTTTACTTTTTTATTACTTATTTTTCTTTTGCCACTGATTTTCTTCATTTTATTTTCTCTCTCTTTTTCTTCGTCCTAGTATTCAATTTTATTGTTTATAAGGTGTGCAAGATTTATACAAGAAGTTATTCCTATACTGGAAAAATGTAGATTGATGTAAGTAGTTCCTGCGAGGTGGACCTGCAGCTCTTTTAAGGCTGAGGTCCATGTGTTGTGCAATAGAGCCGGTCTTGGTTTGCTTTGTATTCGTAGTGCACTGTGACGCCCATGTGTTAAACGGGCATAGGACTTTTAACTTCCTGCTAATGTTATAGAAGATGAAGCATGTAGCTGGAGGCTATTTTCGTTTGTTTTAGTTGACACAAATTGCTGGCTTCGGTCTTTGGTCCTGGTGAGTAATCCCAGATGTGACGAAGGGCAAAAGTACCAAACCAACATACAGTAGTCTCTTAGAGAGCGAACCTGGAAGTTGTTCAGATGTTCAGAGTATGGTTTTGGTGTGGGAGGTAGTGAGGAATATGCATAAGATGCAGGCTAGTTTCCTGTCGTTGTGAGATGAATTTACCACCGGGATGTTGATGGCACTCTTGTAGATCAGGTTCTCAGTGTCCACAAATAGAACTGGCCTGCACGAGTTGGGGCCTGGCATCGTATTATCAGCATTGCTTGAGTCTTCATTGAAATTCACGGTGGTTTGTCATGTGTTGCTTAGAATGTTGTTGACATTGTGTGCAGTATTCTTCTGGGAATGACAATGTGCAGTCATCCGCATAGGTGTGGCCTTGCATGATGACCCACAAAATATCCAAAATGTAAGCACTCTACAACAGAGGCCCAAGGATACTATCTTGTGAAACATTTGTCTCGAAAGAATATTAATTGGTGTGTTGACATTTACGACTCCCTGGGTTATTCTTCTTGTCCAGCATCAGTAGGTATCCCATGATGGCAATACCACTCAGTCTGGCGATGATACCTTTGTGTTACACTCTGTCAATTGCACCGGAAAGGCGAGTCCAAAGACAAAATCGTCTTCCTATTCATCAAGAGATTGTTTAGACAGAGTTGTGAATTGCCAGATGAGGTCAGACGCCGATCTCTTTCACCTGAGGGCGAACTGCCTTTTCCTGAGTAGGAGATGTATATCAAAGATGGTTGATTCATTGGCCAAGACTCCTTCATAGGACCTTCGCCAGAATATACAGGAAAGACAAGAGGGATATTTTTTGTTTTATTTGTTTATGTATGGCTGCCTTGTCAGCCAGCACATTTTTTTTCAGCATAAATTTCTTCTTTTCTTTTCTTCTTCGTCTCTAGAGCTTTCAGCTGTGTCCTAAACATCTGGACTGTGATTGGTATATTATGATTTTTTTAGGAAGTTGCTGATGGTAATCTTGGCGTTGGCTTGTGAAGGTCCAGTACTTCCACTTTACTGGAGAAGAGGCAGGTTGGAAGTTCTGTTTTCTTGCCAACTTATTGAGTGGAAGGAAGCAGCCATCAGGGGCAAAATTATGGTGCTGCTTAATATTGCTCCACCAGGATTTACGCCCTATCGATCGGCCAATCAGATTGGTCAATTCAACCTCCTGCAAATGTGAAATGGCTTACTGTGTTTCCTTCACTCTTGAACAAGTTATAGAGTGATCCCCATGGAGCTACTTGGAGCTTCAGGAAAGTCCGTAATTATAGGATTGAGTGAAGATCCTTTTGGGTAAGTCTGGAAGTCTATATATATGCTTGACAAGGCCTTAGATGTTAAATGGATCTTCAAATACCTTGCTGCTGTTTCTAATCCGCCATGAAGTTCTTACAAGAGAACCGGTAACGAGTAAGCTGTCGAAGCTGTTCCTGGAGGAATATCACGGGCTTGGCACTGGCCTGTCTCTTGTGGCTGGGTTTAGTGGGTTTAGCAAAGAGTAATGCCCTTTTGTGGTGAATAACTAAATGTGAATTATAGACTTTCTCTCTCTCTATCTATCTGTGTGTGTATGCGTGTGTGTGTGTGTGTTTGTATGCGTGTGTGTGTGTGTGTGTTTGTATGCGTGTGTGTGTGTTTGTATGTGTGTGTGTGTGTGTGTGTGTGTGTGAGACAAACGGTTGCTTCTTCGTTACTGATATTCAAGTAACATGTGTCAGAATCCTAAAAATTACTAGACTTTATTAGAGAAAGTATGATATACAGAAGTGCACTTATGGATAAGATACGACTTCTGGACGGCACAGAAACCGACTGGTTAGGTCGGGACTGGGCATAAGCGAGGTAGTAAGAGACTAACTACCAAGCTATCTAACTACCTTGGCTAAAAGAGTCTCGTGTGCTCGTCAGCTGGTCTAGAGGAGTGAGAAGGAGGAGACTCCAGTAGCCAATCAGCACATGGCTGCGTGAGAATCGTCTGGGAGCGAATCGATAGAGATGGAATCGACCGTTCCGATTCTCAGAACCAACGGAAGAGCTAGAATCGATTCCAGAAATCATTTCTTAGTAAAAGTGTAAGGATATCTGTCATGGGGAAATCCTAATAAGATCCAACCAAGTAGGGTTAAAGGAGGAGTGAGTGAGTTCACATCCCCTGAAGGAGACTGAATCCTATTTATCCTATTCCCCAGGTACACGTCCCTGAAAGAGGCTCTGGTTGGTTGTGTTGAATTGTGTCCTCGTACGCAAGATAATGAACAGAGTGAAGAAAAAGTGTGAACAAAGTATATGAAAGTGCTCTAAAACTCCTAACGTTATAAATACTTAGTTGAGATAAGAATAACAGAACGGTATGGGGCGTCTCTGGCTGGTGTTGGTCAGTGTATCTGGTTTTATTGGCTACCACCCAGCGACAAAAGGTCATCAAACCAATGGATCATTTCATTTCATCAGTCGAAAAAAAAGAGTCATAAAGCTTTGTCTCCCACGTAAAAGGGATTACTTTATGGATAATTCTTTCATTATCTATTAATAAATTTGAGATCTTAAATTTCATTTTGTTCATATTTTGTCTCTTGTTATTAGATGTATGGCAGGTTATCAGGATGAAGGCTATTGAAAGGTTGGTGTTGCAATACGGGCATAGTAGAGAGAAGCGATTTTCAATACAGAGAGTGAGGTATTATTCTTGAGGCATTGACCCTGATGCCTGCATTACTTCCTCCTTTCTAACTTTCCCGCATGCTTGTGTCCCACAGTTCTGTATTTACGTTTATTATGAAAGTGTAGGTTGGTCTATTCCCTTTGCGACAGAAGATAGATTTTTGTTTTTTGTAACGGAAAGGAAACGCCTGGGTTCCGTGCAGACTTTGCTAGGGTCCAGATCACCAGTTCTATCCGGTTAATTTGTCAGCCTGTTCATTGTCATGGATACCTGAGTGCCCAGGTACCCATATCAGCTTTATTGCTTTGTTAGCTTCCGAATGATAGTATTCTGTGATTCATTTTGGGTTGTTACCAAAGATTCAATGGTTTTAAGTGAACTCAAGGAGTCAGGAAAAAAAAAAGTTTTATCAATGGCAAAAAAAGAAGAAAGAGCGATGTAGGGTTCACAGTTTGAATCTCAAAAAAATATTCGAAGCAAAAATATAAACAAAGGGCAATCAAAAAGTCCTTCAAATACACTAGAAATACAAACACATCAAATAAAAAATGAAGTAAGTGAAGTGGCACCTAGCATGTAAAACGTATCTTTAGTTTAGAAAGAAAGAAAGATGAATGACCGAGGTTTTGAGTGAAAGAAGGGGGGGGGGGAGTAAGAGAAGGAGAGCAAGTAAAGAGGCAGTGAAGAAGTTGAAGATGAGGTAACAGAAAAGAAAGGAGAGAGAGAAGTAAATATGAAATTAGGAAATGGCTACAATTAGCGAAAACAGAAAAGAGACCCGAGTAAGAGAGAGAGAAGAGAAAATGGAAGAAAGAAGAATAAAGAGAGAGAAAAGGAGAGGAGAAAGAGAGAGACAGAGAAAGAGAGAAAAAAGGAGAGAAAGAGTGAGACAGAGAAAGAAAGAAAAATGAGAGAAAGTGAGACAGAGAAAGAAAGAAAAAAGGAGAGAAAGAGTGAGACAGAGAAAGAAAGAAAAAAGGAGAGAAAGAGTGAGACAGAGAAAGAAAGAAAAAAGGAGAGAAAGAGTGAGACAGAGAAAGAAAGAAAAAAGGAGAGAAAGAGTGAGACAGAGAAAGAAAGAAAAAAAGGAGAGAAAGAGTGAGACAGAGAAAGAAAGAAAAAAGGAGAGAAAGAGTGAGACAGAGAAAAAGAGTGATAGATAAAAAAAAAGAGATGTAAAAGAGAGAAAGGGAGAGGGAGAGAAAAGCGGCGAGAGAAAAAGATAGCTGACGAAATATTAGAGAGATAACGGAAGAGTAGTAAATGAAGAGGTAGCCAGTGCAAGATCCATAAAACGGAAGTAAGAGTAGAAAGAGGGTAGACTAAAAAAAGAAAATGAATGAGGATAGAAGAAAAGGGATTAAGAACGCGAAGAAATAAAAGGTAAGGAAATGTGCGGATAAAGGTAGAATTAAGAGAAAGGGAAGGAGAGAAAGACAAGGGTTAGGGCAGGGGGGAGGGGGGGACAAGACCTAGAACAAGGTAGGAATTATATCTTGCAAATAATATCTTGCAAAGAGGACATGCAACTTAGAGACTTAAAGACTTTAAGTTTCTTATCAATGGTCTCTTCAGCCCTGGAAACTTGAAGAGGGATCAGGAAGCATAGCTGCAACATGCATTGGACATTGCACGGATATACACACACAAAAATAAAAGATAGATTTTAGATGGTTTTTTTCTATATTTTTACCTAATTTATCAATGGATAAACTTCATCAATTAATAAGATAATTATGATCATACTAATGATGATGACTAGGCTCATAATAGTAAGAACCCTAACAACAACAACATTTAAATTAATGGTCATTATTATTAGGATTATCATTTCTTAGCGGTAGAGTTGCTGTTCACAGATATACCGCTCCCCCCCCCCCTCTCTCTCTCTCTCTCTCTCTCTCTCTCTCTCTCTCTCTCTCTCTCTCTCTCTCTCTCTCTCTCTCTCTCTCTATCTATCTCTCTATCTCTCTCTCTCTCTCTCTCTGCTCTAAGTAATATTCTAAATGTTATGATAAGGCGATTGTCATTTGTCAGTCTGTTGCGCGATTCCAGACACCGGATTTCCTACGAAGTAAGATTCAACAGGTGAGGACTCCTTAGATTACTACGAGTACACGTAAACCAACACAGCAAATCACCTTGGACATGAGCAAAGGGACACTGAGCGACCTACTTAACATAAATCTGAAGCCGAGAGCCCGAGTCCCCAACTACTGTGTTCGAAATGACGATCAAGGGCGATCCTGCCTCGGTTTGCCTTCCTTCCTGCCTTCTGATTGGCTGCTCACCGGGCATTCGTCCTGATTGGTCCGAGCTGGAGGGGGGGAGGGGGAGGGGCCTGGTTGGGTTGGCGGGGTGACAAACGACGAACGAAAAGCGTCAAGGAGTGTTCATCTAACTCGCATAATAATCCTGGGGTGAGACATGGCTGAATTAACAAAGCAGAGCAGAAAGAGGACAAATAATGACGTCGTTTGCGTAAGTCTTGTGTTATTAGTCTAGTAATCAAGTAAAGTAAATCGGATCCTTGATTAATAATCTAGTATACTCTCGGTTCGTTACGAATATCATCACCATTATTATCATCACTGATGTTATCATTATTAAAAACAGGAGAAGACGAAGATAACATTAAGAGAAACGATGATAACAGTAATGATGATAAAAAGAAGTTATATTCCCCATGAAATGGTAAGAGAACGAACGATTGTTATCTTGACCGTGATTCAAGAACTTTTCAAAACGCACGAAGAAAGTCAAATACATTCAAGTACGTTATTACAACTATACTTCAACATAAGAGAATGTTTTCTTGCCGATATCTGTGGCGGAACGAAATCTCGGCGACGAAAATAGACAAATAAATAAAAAGAACGACGAAACGTTAGGAAACTCGAGAGGGGTAATTTTGGCGGGAAAATGGACGAATTCACTCCATTTGGCGGCGAAATACATCCATGAACTCCATGGCGTCAGACAAACGGTCAGTGAGTTACCAAGCTCGCGATAAGTAATGTAGTGACGTCAGTGCCAACAGACGCCCTCAATTTATTATTTTTTTTATGGCAATACTGTACTCCGTGACCCAGCCAGTCAGTGCAACAAGGACACCCGGAGTGCAGGAGGCAGAGGTCGAAGGAGAGCCAAGGCAACTTAAGAGATGGCGGTTGCAGGTGCAATTTGTGTGTGTTGTCATTGTGTGTGTTTGTGACTGTGTTTGTTTGTGTTGGTGTTGAAATGTGTGGTTGTTTTTGTGTAGGTGTGTGTGTGTGTGTGTTTGTTTGTGCGTGATGCAATTTTCTGATTCGAGAAGTAGCATATCAAGTTGCATTCTACACCACTACTCTTTGCTGAAAATGCAGCAAATACAGGCAACAGTGATTTTTTTTTTTTTTTTTTTTTTTTTTTTTTTTGTACCGTGTGAACAAGAACTTT
>BOPN01000967.1:91540-94040 GCA_017312705.2 Penaeus japonicus
AGGGAAGGGGAAAGAAGAGGAGGGAGGGAATGGGAAAGCAGTGGAGGGAGGGGGAGGGGAAGGAGGGCAGGTAAGGGTGAGAGTGAGGTGTTAGGGGGGGTAGAGGAAGGAGGGGGAAGTGGAGATGGAGAGGAAGAGGGGGAGGGGCATACCTGAAAACCACTCTCATTTTCTTTAAAGAAGGGAGGGAAGGGGGTGGGGGATGGAGGGGGAATGTCAGGCTCTTAATTCCGAAATAATTTTATATTTATATCTTTATGATTTTTTTTTCTTCTTCTTCTTCTTCTCTTTCTTTTTCTTCTTCTCCTTCTCCCTCCCCCTTCCCCTACATCAAAACCTCCCCACCTATCCCCTTCCCTCCTCATTTCCCACTCTCCTCATTTCCCTCTCTCCTCATTTCCCTTTCTCCCCATTTCCCACTCTCCTCATTTCCCTCTCTCCTCATCTCCCACTCTCCTCATTTTCCTCTCTCCTCATCTCCCACTCTCCTCATTTCCCTCTCCCCTCATTTCCCTCTCTCCTCATTTCCCTTTCTCCTCATTTCCCTCTCTCCTCATTTCCCTTTCTCCTCATTTCCCTCTCTCCTCATTTCCCTTTCTCCTCATTTCCCTCTCTCCTCATTTCCCTCTCCTCTTTTCCCTCTCCCCTCATTTCCCTCTCTCCTCATTTCCCTCTCCTCTTTTCCCTTTCCTCATTTCCCTCTCCCCTCATTTCCCTCTCTCCTCATTTCCCTTTCTCCTCATTTCCCTTTCTCCTCATTTCCCTTTCTCCTCATTTCCCTTTCTCCTCATTTCCCTCTCTCCTCATTTCCCTTTCTCCTCATTTCCCTCTCTCCTCATTTCCCTTTCTCCTCATCTCCCACTCTCCTCATTTCCCTCTCTCCTCATTTCCCTCTCTCCTCATCTCCCACTCTCCTCATTTCCCTTTCTCCTCATTTCCCTCTCTCCTCATTTCCCTTTCTCCTCATTTTCCTCTCTCCTCATTTCCCTTTCTCCTCATCTCCCACTCTCCTCATTTCCCTTTCTCCTCATTTCCCTTTCTCCTCATTTCCCTTTCTCCTCATTTCCCTTTCTCCTCATTTCCCTTTCTCCTCATTTCCCACTCTCCTCATTTCCCTTTCTCCTCATTTCCCTTTCTCCTCATTTCCCTTTCTCCTCATTTCCCTCTCTCCTCATTTCCCTTTCTCCTCATTTTCTCCTCATTTCCCTTTCTCCTCATTTCCTTTCTCCTCTCATTTTCTCCTCTCTCCTCATTTCCCTTTCTCCCCATCTCCCACTCTCCTCATTTCCCTCTCTCCCCATTTCCCTCTCTCTCCTCATCTCCCACTCTCCTCATTTCCCTTTCTCCTCATTTTCCTCTCTCTCCCTTACTCTTCTCCTCATTTTCCTCTCTCCTCATTTCCTTTCTCCTCATATCTCCCACTCTCCTCATTTCCTTTTCCTCATTTCCCTTCTTTCTCCTCATTTCCTTTTCTCCTCATTTCCCTCTCTCCTTATCCCCTCTCCTCATTTCCCTTTCTCCTCATTTCCCTCTCTCCTCATTTCCCTTTCTCCTCATTTCCCACTCTCCTCATTTCCCACTCTCCTCATTTCCCACTCTCCTCATTTCCCACTCTCCTCATTTCCCTCTCTCCTCATTTCCCTCTCTCCTCATTTCCCTCTCTCCTCATTTCCCTTTCTCCTCATTTCCCACTCTCCTCATTTCCCTCTCTCCTCATTTCCCACTCTCCTCATTTCCCTTTCTCCTCATTTCCCTTTCTCCTCATTTCCCTTTCTCCTCATTTCCCTCTCTCCTCATTTCCCTCTCTCCTCATTTCCCTCTCTCCTCATTTCCCTTTCTCCTCATTTCCCTTTCTCCTCATTTCCCTTTCTCCTCATTTCCCACTTTCCTCATTTCCCACTCTCCTCATTTCCCACTCTCCTCATTTCCCTTTCTCCTCATTTCCCACTTTCCTCATTTCCCACTCTCCTCATTTCCCACTCTCCTCATTTCCCACTCTCCTCATTTCCCTCTCTCCTCATTTCCCTCTCTCCTCATTTCCCTCTCTCCTCATTTCCCTCTCTCCTCATTTCTGCTTTCTCTCCTCATTTTCTCCTCATTTCCTTTCTCCTCATTTCCCTTTTCTCCTCATTTCCCTCTCTCCTCATTTCCCTTTCTCCTCATTTCCCTCTCTCCTCATTTCCCTCTCCCCTCATTTCCCTCTCTCCTCATTTTCCACTCCCCTCATTTCCCTCTCCCCTCATTTCCCTCACTCCTCATTTCCCTCTCTCCTCACTTCCCTATCCCCTCATCTCCCTCTCCTCATTTCCTCTCTCCTCATTTCCTTTCTCTCCTCATTTCCCTTCTCCCTCATTTCCCCCTCCCCTCCCCCATTTCCCTCTCTCCTCATTTCCCTCTCTCCTCATTTCCCTCTCCCCTCATTTCCCTCTCTCCTCATTTCCCTCTCCCCTCATTTCCCTCTCTCCTCATTTCCCTCTCCCCTCATTTCCCTCTCCCCTCA
>BOPN01000967.1:121540-124040 GCA_017312705.2 Penaeus japonicus
AATAACAAAGATTTCATGTAGACCTTTCTCGTAGTTTTCAATCCGTGAGGAAAACACGAGGAAAAAGGGATGTAAATATTTCCTCTCTCACATTTCTGTTCTAATTTTTATTTGTTAATATTAGTATCATCGTTCTTATCATCATCATCAACATTATTATTCTCATTCACATAATTATTGCAATTAGTATCATCGTTCTTATCATCATCATTAACATTATTATTTTCATTCACATAATTATTGCAATTAGTATCATCGTTCTTATCATCATCATCAACATTACTATGTTCATTCACATAATTATTGCAATTAGTATCACCGTTCTTATCATCATCATCAACATTATTATTTTCATTCACATAATTATTGCAATGTCATTATCATCATTATTACTTTTTTTTTATTAATATCATTATCATTGCATAGTGTTTCTTCTTCTACTTATTATTATCATTGTTTTTGTTATCATCATCCGTCCGGCTTCATTATCATTAGTAGTATTAATAGTAGTACTGATATTGCTTCCACTATCATTAATGACGATAGTAATGATGGTAAAATTATGATCATTATCATTATTATCATTAGTATCGTTATTATCCTTATCATTATTAGCATTACTGTTGTTGTTATCATTATTATTATTTATTGTAATATTGTTATCATTATCATTATCATTATTATCACCATTGCATTACTACTATTATCATTACTATATATATATATATCAATATCATTATAATCATTATTATTATCATCATCATTATCATTATTGTTATTGTTATTACCATTATCTTAATCATGTCAATATCATTATTATAAGCAGTATGTTTTAGCATGATCGTTATCACTACTATTACCACAATCACTATAATTATCATCATAACTATTATCATTATCACTACCACAATTAAAACCATCTTTATCATCACCATCATCATCATCATCACTAAAATAGCCATAACAACATTTGATGAAAAGGTCACCATCTGAATTTTGCTTGCGATATCTGAAGACAAATATAAAGTTCTTGACTGTGTTGCCTTGAGGATATCTAATCCCCTTCCTGTGGGTTCAAAGGATTCGAAACCCCTGATACGTTTATGAAGCAGGATCGAAAATGTAAATAAACACGGAAGACGATGCTCGTTTATTAAGACGCTTAGAATTTCTTCGTTATTTTTATATATATACATTTAAAATATATATCGCAAAAATATCCACAAGAGTTTATGGAAAGGTTTAAGGATAATAGAGGTGGGTTATTAATTCCTTTTTCCTGTGATTCGATGTTTTTTTTATTTTTTTATTTTATTTATTTATTATTAGGTGGGTTATTAATTCCTTTTTCCTGTGATTCGATGTTTTTTTTGTTTTTTTTTTCAATGAGTTTCGTTCCATTACGCGTCTGGAAATTCTGGCAACTATCTCGGCTTCTTGCATTATTGATAAATTAACTAAACTCATCACTCCGTTTTCTTTTCGACTTTTTAGTATAAAAAAAAATGAAAATTGGAATGAAAAAAAAAAATAGTATTCAGATATTATCCATCTTTTTTTACTCATATTTTGAGTAAATATTGATAAAGAAAAAGAAAGAAAGAAAGAAAAAAAATTGGCGTGGTGAAGGTATGACGTCATATGTAAACATGAAGTTGAAGTGGTGATGCAGATGAGGGTGTGGATGGGGGGGGGGGGGGGATGGGGGAAAGGAAGGGGATGGGGATGGGGGTGGGGGGAAGAGGGAAGTGGGGAGGAGAGGGGGAAGGTGGGTTGGCGGATGGGGGAGAAGGGGAATAATTGAAAGGGAGGGGGGGAAGGGGATGGGGATGATGGGGAAGGGGAGAGGGAAGTGGGGAGGAGAGGGGGAAGGGGAGAGGGAAGTGGGGAGGAGAGGGGGAAGGGGAGAGGGAAGTGGGGAGGAGAGGGGGAAGAAGGGGAATATGGAAAGGGCGAGAGGGAGGGAGTGAGTTCAGGGAAGTAGAAAGAGGGGAGGTAGAGAAGGAGAAGAAGGAAGGGGGTGATAGGGAGGGGAAGAGTGAAGGGGATAAGCAAAGACGAAGAAAGAGAGGAGGGGAGGGAGTAAGGTCGATTGAAGAGGAGTGGATTGAAGTGAAGAGGAAGAAGGGGTTAAGGAGAACGGGAGCTATGAAGAAGGGGAAAGGAACGTGGTTAAACGAGAAGGAGAAAGAGCAAGGGAGGGGAAAGGAAAAGGATGAGATGAGGAGGAGAAAAAGAGAAAGTTTAAAGACGAGAAAGATAAGACGAAATAAGGCGTAATATTTTAATGGATGAAAATGGTTATTAGACAGATATTACGTAAATAAATCTGATCTTTGCCAAAATGAAAATAATGTACACATATTGCAAACGATAGACTTTATATTTGATAAAAAGTTCTGATTTAAGGAATGTATATAATGATGACAATAATAAAATGCTTACCGTAATGAAAATTACATTAATGATCATAATGATAGTAGTAGTAATAATGATAATG
>BOPN01000967.1:141540-149040 GCA_017312705.2 Penaeus japonicus
ACATCCACCTTCTCATTGTTATTCTCACTCACATTCACCTTTTCATTGTCATTTTCACTCACATTCACCTTCTCACTGTAGAAGGGAAGTGAGAGTGACAATGCGAAAGGTGAATGTGAGTGAAATGACAATTATTATCATCATTATTGTTGTTACTTTTGTTGCCATTACTTTCTCCATTATCATCATTGTCTTTGTCATCACTGACAAAGACCTCATAACCTAACACCACCAACAAAAGCATGTAGGAGAACAAGAACAGGATCACTATCAAAATAACAATAATAAGAAGGATGATAACAATTGATAATTTAATAGAAATAGGAGTAATAATAATAGTAATCCTATTGAAATAATAATGATAATATGAATAGCACCATTTGATGATGAGGATGATCATATTTCTTTTAGATAATCATGAAATAATAATGATATTATCAATAATAATTGAAATCATCATACTTATTATTATCAGAATTGTTATAACTAATTATTATAACATTTATATTATAAAGAAACAGAAAAATTTATTTATTTCTATTTTATAGAATAATCTATGAAAATATTTTATTGAAAAATTCATAGAATAAAGAAATAAATATCAATAAAATTAATGATAAAAGATGATAAAGATTCCCTAATCAAATTATAACAATAATTTGTTATAAAATTCCATAATAACAAAGATTAGAAAAAAAAACAATTCTTCTGGCGCCTTTAAGAAGTCACTCGCTTTCCAATCGCCTTACCAATCAAAGTCTTAGCGTTTCACTTCTCCGCCCTTCTCGGACGTCTACAACAGCATGATGGCCGTTCAAGGAAGCAAAGTGTAAGGGAGTCTTATCTGAGGGAGGAAGATGCTTCTGTTGGAACGTCTGTTTGTGAGTAATGAGCGTGAGAAGGGAAGTGAGGATGACAATGCGAAGGTGAATGTGATTTAGAATGACAGTTAGAAGGTGAATGTGAGTGAGAATGACAATGAGGAGGTGAATATGTGTGAGAGTGACAGTGAGAAGGTGAATGAGTGTGAATGACAATGATGAGGGGAAAGTGAGTGAGAATGACAGTGAGAAAGTGAGTGAGTAAGAATGACAATGAGAAGGTGAATGTGAGTGAGAATGACAATGAGAAGCTGAATGTGAGTGAGAATGACAATAAGGTGAATATGAGTGAGAATGAAAATGAAAAAGTGAAAGTGAGTGTGAATGAAAGTTAAAAGGTGAATATGAGTGGAAGTGAAGCAGTGAGGTGAATGAGTGAGAATGACAGTGAGAAGGTGAATATGTGTGAGAGTGACAGTGAGAAGGTGAATGAGTAAGAATGACAATGATGAGGGGAATGTGAGTGAGAATGACAGTGAGAAAGTGAATGTGAGTGAGAATGACAATGGGAAGGTGAATGTGAGTGAGAATGACAGTGAGCTGAATGTGAGTGAGAATGAAAATAAGGTGAAAGTGAGTGATAATGAATACGAAAAAGTGATTAAGAGTGAGAATTACAGTGAGAAGCTGAATGTGAGTGAGAATGATAATGATAAGGTGAATGTGAGTGAGAATAACAATGAGAAGGTGAATGTGAGTGAGAATGACAATGAGAAGGTGAATGTGAGTGAGAATGACAATGAGAAGGTGAATGTGAGTGAGAATGACAGTGAGCTGAATGTGAGTGAGAATGAAAATGAGGTGAAAGTGAGTGAGAATGAATATGAGAAAGTGAATATGAGTGAGAATGACAGTGAGAAGCGGAATGTGAGTGATAATAATAATGATAAGGTAAATGTGAGTGAGAATAACAATGAGAAGGTGGATGTGAGTGAGAATGACAATGAGAAGGTGAATGTGAGTGAGAATGACAATGAGAAGGTGAATGTGAATGAGAATGACAATGAGAAGGTGAATGTGAATGAGAATGACAGTGAGAAGGTGAATGTGAGTGAGAATGACAATGAGAAGGTGAATGTGAGTGAGAATGACAATGAGAAGGTTAATGTGAGTGAGAATGATAATGAGAAGGTGAATGTGAGTTAGAATGACAGTGAGAAGGTGAATGTGAATGAAAATTAAAATGAGAAGGTGAATGTAAGTGAGAATGAAAATGAGAAGGTGAATGCAAGTGAGAATGACAATGAAAAGGTGAATGTGAGTGAGAATGACAATGAAGAGGTGAATGTGAGTGAGAATGACAATGAGAAGGTGAATGTGAGTGAGAATGACAGTGAGAAGGTGAATGTGAGTGAGAATGACAATGAGAAGGTGAATGTGAGTGAGAATGACAATGAGAAGGTGAATGTGAGTGAGAATGACAATGAGAAGGTGAATGTGAGTGAGAATGACAGTGAGAAAGTGAATGTGAGTGAGAATGACAAAGAAGGTGAATGTGAGTGAGAATGACAATGAGAAGGTGAATGTGAGTGAGAATGGCAATGAGAAGGTTAATGTGAGTGAGAATGATAATGAGAAGGTGAATGTGAGTTAGAATGACAGTGAGAAGGTGAATGTGAATGAAAATTAAAATGAGAAGGTGAATGTAAGTGAGAATGAAAATTAAAAGGTGAATGTGAGTGAGAATGACAATGAAAAAGTGAATATGAGAGAGAGTGACAATGAGAAGGTGAATGTGAGTGAGAATGACAGTAAGAAGGTGAATGTGAGGGAGAATGACAATGAGAAGGTGAATGTGAGTGAGAAAGTGAATGTGAGTGAAAATGACAATGAGAAGGTGAATGTGAGTGAAAATGACAATGAGAAGGTGAATGTGAGTGAGAATGACAATGAGAAGGTGAATGTGAGTGAGAATGACAATGACGTGAATGTGAGTGAGAATGACAATGAGAAGGTGAATGAGTGAGAATGACAATGAGAAGGTGAATATGAATGAGAATGACAATGAGAAGGCAAATGTGAGTGAGAATGACAATGAGAAGGTAAAGGTGAGTGAAAATGACAATGAGATGGTGAATATGAGTGAGAATGACAATGTGAAGGTAAATGTCAGTAAGGATGACAATGAGAAGGTGAATGTGAGTGAGAATGACAATGAGAAGGTGAATGTGAGATAAAATGACAATGAGAAGGTGAATGTGAGTGAGAATGACAATGAGAAGGTGAATGTGAGTGAAAATGATAATGAGAAGGTGGATGTGAGTGAGAATGATAATGAGAAGGTGAATAGTGAGAATGACAAAGAGAAGGTGAATGTGAATGAGAATGACAATGAGGTGAAGGTGAATATGAATGAGAATGACAATGAGAAGGTGAATGAGTTAGAATGACAATGAGAAGGTGCATGACTTAGAATGACAATGAGAAGGTGAATGAGTTA
The DNA here is from genome assembly GCA_017312705.2 of Penaeus japonicus. Lineage (NCBI taxonomy): Eukaryota > Metazoa > Arthropoda > Malacostraca > Decapoda > Penaeidae > Penaeus > Penaeus japonicus. The sequence continues at coordinate 144,862 of BOPN01000967.1, forward strand.
GAATGACAATGAGAAGGTGAATGTAAGTGACAATGACAATGAGAAGGTGAATGTGAGTTAGAATGGTAATGAGAAGGTGAATGTGAGTGAGGATGACAATGAGTGATAAGGTGAATGTGAGTGAGAATGAGACTAATTTTCAGAATGTGATTAATAAAGATGATTAGGATGATGATAAGGACAAGGAATAGTATGAATATTATGAATATCAATATTAAGGCAAATGATAAAATAATTCTAATGAAAATAAAAATTATGAAAAGGCATAGAAATGAGAAGGAAAAAAAAATGTTTATGATAATGAGAAGGTAAATTATAACAGAAATGAATGTTTGAAAATTATTTATCAATAATATGATTTTGTTTTGTCTTATTACTATAATAATCATTGTAATTGTTAAGCTGTCATTTTATATGTACAGACTATTATAAAAATACAAATAATAAAGATAGCTATAATAATAATAATTGTAATAAAAATAATAAAAAAATAATATAATGATAATAATATGAATAATATTGATGATAACAATAATTATGGTAATTATAACAATAATTCTAATGATAACAATGAAGGTAATAAAAATGATAATTTTCATGATTATGATGATGATAGTAATAGTGATAATAGTAGAAGCAATGAAATTAATATTGGTGGTAATAACAATAATATTGATGATGATGATAGTTTTTAATAATAATTACAACAATAATGACAATTAATGAGAATAAAAATAATTATTATTATTATCATAAATAAATATAATTTACAATATATTAATAATTATTCATAACACATATGTCAAATATTTGGAATAATTTTATTTATCATCAGTATCATAAAATATTTTTACTACCTTACTATTATCACTATCATTATTCACCTTCCAATCACCATTATCATTATAATTATATCATTACCATTATCATTAGTTATATTATCATCATGAAAGTGATGATTACTTTATCATTAATATTGTTATCATTACCACCATCAACATTATGAAACTTTTCATTATCATCATTATTGTTGTTGCTTTTGTTGCCATTACTTTCTCCATTATCATCATTGTCTTTGTCATCACTGACAAAGACCTCGCAACAACACCACCAACAAAGGCATGTAGAAGAACAAGAACAGGATCACCATCAAAAGAACAATAATGAGAAGAAGAAGGGTGATAACAATTGATAATTTCATAAAAATAGTAGTAATAATAATAGTAATCTTCATGAAATAATAATGCTAATATGAATAGCACAATTGATGATGATTATGATTGATGATGAGGATGATCATATTGCTTGTAGATAATAATAATAATGACAATGTCAATAATAATTAAGATGATCATACTTATTATTATCATAATTATCATAACTAATCATTATAACATTTATAGTATAAAGAAATATAGAAAAATCTATTTATTTCTATTTTATAAAATAATCTATGAAAATATTTTATTGAAAAATTCATAGAATAAAGAAATAAATATCAATAAAATTAATGATAAAAGATGAAAAAGATTCCCTTATTAAATTATAACAATAATTGTTATCAATTCCATACAGACAAAGAAGAGAAAAGAAACAAAAGCAAAATTCTTCTGGCTTATTTAAGAAGTCACTCGCTTTCCAATCGCCTTACCAAATGGATTCTTGGCATTCACTTCTCCGCCCTTCTCGAGGAGCGTCTCAGCAACAGCATGATGGCCGTTAAAGGAAGCAAGGTGTAAGGGAGTCTCACCTGAGGGAGGAAGATGCTTGTGTTAGACGTCTGTTTGTGAGTAATGAGCGTGAGAAGGGAAGTGAGGATGACAATGCGAAGGTGAATGTGAGTGAGAATGACAATGAGAAGGTGAATGTGAGTGAGAATGACAATGAGAAGGTGAATGTGAGTGAGAATGACAATAAGGTGAATATGAGTGAGAATGAAAATGAAAAAGTGAAAGTGAGTGTGAATGAGAGTTAAAAGGTGAATTTGAGTGAGAATGACAGTGAGGTGAATGTGAGTGAGAATGACAGTGAGAAGGTGAATATGTGTGAGAGTGACAGTGAGAAGGTGAATGAGTGAGAATGACAATGATAAGGGGAATTTGAGTGAGAATGACAGTGAGAAGGTGAATATAAGTGAGAATGACAATGAGAAGCTGAATGTGAGTGAGAATGACAATAAGGTGAATATGAGTGAGAATGAAAATGAAAAAGTGAAAGTGAGTGTGAATGAGAGTTAAAAAGTGAATATGAGTGAGAATGACAGTGAGGTGAATGTGAGTGAGAATGATAGTGAGAAGGTGAATATGTGTGAGTGACAGTGAGAAGGTGAATGAGTGAGAATGACAATGATGAGGGGAATGTGAGTGAGAATGACAGTGAGAAAGTGAATGTGAGTGAGAATGACAATGAGAAGGTGAATGTGAGTGAGAATGACAATGAGAAGGTGAATGTGAGTGAGAATGAAAATGAGAAGGTGAATGTGAGTGAGAATGACAGTCAGAAGTTGAATGTGAGTGAAAATGATAATGATAAGGTGAATGTGAGTGAGAATAACAATGAGAAGGTGGATGTGAGTGAGAATGAAAATGAGAAGGTGAATGTGAGTGAGAATGATAATGATAAGGTGAATGTGAATGAGAATGACAGTGAGCTGAATGTGAGTGAGAATAAAAATAAGGTGAAAGTGAGTGAGAATGAATATGAGAAAGTGAATATGAGTGAGACTGAATGTGAGAAGCTGAATGTGAGTGATAATGATAATGATAAGGTGAATGTGAGTGAGAATAAAAATGAGAAGGTGGATGTGAGTGAGAATGACAATGAGAAGGTTAATGTGAGTGAGAATGACAGTAAGAAGGTGAATGTGAATGAGAATGACATGAGAAAGTGAATGTGAATAAGAATGACAGTGAGAAGGTGAATGTGAGTGAGCATGACAATGAGGTGAATGTGAGTGAGAATGACAATGAGAAGGTGAATATGACTGAGAATGAAAATAAGGTAATTGTGAGTGAGGATGACAATGAGAAGGTGAATGTGAGTGAGAATGACAATGAGAAGGTGAATGTGAGTGAGAATGAAAGTTAGAAGGTGAATGTGAGTGCAAATGAGAAGTTGAATGTGAGTCAGAATGAAAATGAGAAGGTGAATGTCAGTGTGAATGACAATGAGAAGATGAATGCTAGTGAAAATGAAAATGAGAAAGTGAATGTGAGTCAAAATGAAATTGAGAAGGTAAATGTGAGTGAGAATGAAAATGAGAAGATGAATGTGAGTGAGAGTGAGAATGAAATTTAGAAGGTGAATGTGAGTGAGAATGACAATGAGAAGGTGAATGTGAGTGAGAATGACAATGAGAAGGTTAATATGAATGAGAATGAAAGTGAGAAGGTGAATGTGAGTGAGAATGACAATGAGAAGGTGAATGCGAGTGAGAATGACATGAGAAGGTGAGTGTGAGTGAAAATGACAATGTGAAGGTGAAAGTGAGTGAGAATGATAATGATAAGGTGAATGTGAGTGAGAATGACAGTGAGAAGGTGAATGTGAGTAGGAATGACAATGAGAAGGTGAATGTGGATGAGAATGATAATGAAAAGGTGAATGTGAGTGAGAATGACAATGAGAAGGTGAATGTGAGTGAGAATGGTAATGAGAAGATGAATGTGAGTGAGAATGACAATAAGAAAGTGAATGTGAGTGAGAAAGACAATGAGAAGGTGAAGGTGAGTGAGAATGAAAATGAGAATGTGAAAGTGAGTGTGAATGACAATTAAAAGGTGAATGTGAATGAGAATGACAGTGAGGTGAATGTGAGTGAGAATGAAAATGAGGTGAATGTGAGTGAGAATGAAAATAAGGAGAATGTGAGTGATAATGACAATGAGAAGGGGAATGTGAGTGAGATTGACAATGAGAAGGAGGATGTGAGTGAGAATGACGGTGAGCAGGTGAATGTGAGTGAGAATGATAATGAGAAGGTGAATGTGAGTGAGAATGACAATGAGAAGGGGAATGTGAGTGAGAATTATAATAAGAAGGGGGAATGTGAGTAGGGAATTATAATAAGAAGGGGAATGTGAGTGAGAATGACAATCAGAATGTAAATGTGAGTTAAAATGATAATGAGAAGGTGAATGTGAGTAAGAAGGACAATGAAAAGATGAATGTGAGTGAGAA
>BOPN01000967.1:171540-174040 GCA_017312705.2 Penaeus japonicus
TTTGGATGTCTATTACGATATTGATAGATAGTTTAGAAGAAAAAGAATCGAAGAAAAATGAGAAAGAAATGTGAAATTTGGAAAATAGGAAGAAATTTGTCTAGAGAAAAATACGAAATTAGGAAAGAAGAGGAAGAGAATATCAGTGAAATGGAAAGAGAAAATTATTAAGAAATCGAAGTAAAATAAAAGATAAGCAAAAGGAAAAAAATAGATCACAACAACGGAGAGAAAGAGAGAGAGAGAGAGAGAGAGAGAGGGAGAGAGAGAGAGTTCAATTCACAAGAGAGAAAGAGAGAGAAAGAGAAAGAAAGAGAGAGAGAGAGAAAGAGACTCAAAAATTCCCCCTTAATCAATTCTCTCTTCAATGATTCTCTCTTCAGTAATTCTTCCCACAGTGAATGATTCGCCAATGATTCTACCTCCAATGATTCATTCTCCTCTCAGGGATTCTCACTCCAATCACCCCCCCCCCCACCACCCCCCTTCCGTGATCCTCCCCCCTCCACCCCAGCCCCCGCCCCCGCCCCCCGCACGAGCGCTGGCTGGGCAGAGGAGCCGAGAAACAAAAGGCGGTCGAGGGTTGAGTGCCCGCTTCAGTGCCAGAGGAAGTGCATGATCCTCTCTCGCTCTCTGGCCTCGACGAGTGCCTGACGTCCGCGTGTCCTGAGGTAATTGTCAGGATGGGAGGGAGGAAGGGGGGAGGGAGGGAGGGAGGAAGGGAGGGAGGGGGGGATGAAGGTGGGAGAGGGGAAGGGAGGAAGGAGGGAGATGGGGAAGAAGGTGGGAGAGGGGAGATGGGGAGGGAGGAAGGAGGGAGATGGGGAGGAAGAAGGTGGGAGAGGGAGAGGGAAGAAGAAGGGAGATGGGGAGGGGGAGGAAGAAGGTGGGAGAGGGAAGAAGAAGGGAGATGGGGAGGGAGGAAGGGGGGAGGGGGAGGAAGAAGGTGGGAGAGGGAAGCAGAAGGTGGGAAAGGGGAGAAGAAGGGAGGAGAAGGAAGGAGGAACGAGGGATAACGTGGGAGAGAGAGGGGGAGGAATAAGGGAGAGGGGGAGGGAGAAGGTGGGGGGGAAGGAGGGATAAGGGAGGGGGAACGAGGGAGAAGGTGGGAGGGAGAGGGAAGGAGGAAGGGAGAAGGGGCAGAGGGAGGGAGGAGGGAGGAAGAAGGGAGAGGGGAAAGGAGGGAGGGAAGGAAGAAGAGAGAGGGAGGAAGGGAGAAGAAGGAAAGGGAGGGAGGAGGGTGAGGAGATGGAGATTATGGAAAAGGGTGATAGAGGGTGAGACGATGAAGAAGGAGGTAAGAGAATAGGGAGAATAAGGAAGGAGGGAGAGGGAGGGAAGGAAGGAGAGAGAGAAAGAGGGAGAGAGAGCGAGATATAGATAGAGGGAGAGATAAGGGGGGGAACAACCTGGCTTCACAAATACCCTCTCTCTCTCTTTCTCTCTCTCTCTTTCTCTCTCTCTTTCTCTCTCTCTCTCTCTCTCTCCCACTCTATGCCCTGGTTGTAGGTCGGTGGATAAGAGACAGACGTTCACGTGCCATGGTCTTTATTGTGGACTGTTAATACACCAGACCCTGGCCGAAGGCCAGAGGTCAGAGCTGTTCGCTATAATCTGTCTGTCTGACCTCTCTGTCCTGATCTGTCTGACTGTGATCCTTACATGTCCTTAAGTACCAATCTTTAGTCACTTTCTACGCCTCGGGTCTTCCGTTAACAAACACATCTGTTTTAGAGAAACTAGTGTTACGAGGCGGAAACGAGCACAGGAGACAGGAAGCGTCAGGTCAAAACACACTGCCATCGATATTGTATTGAATTAAGTAGACACACATGATCAATGTCTTGGGTCACATAATATCAGTATCAGTGCCTTGCAGGTATATATATGTGTGTGTGTGTGTGTGTGTGTGTGTCCATATATATATGAATATATATTCATTTATATACATATACATACATATATATGTGTATATTTATATATATATACATGTATATATATATATATATATGTTTATGTGTGTGTGTGTGTGTATGTGTGTGTGTTTATGTGTGTGTGTGTGTGTGTGTGTGTATAGCTACTCACATATGTGTGTATAAATAGATAAATATATATATACATATATATATACATATATATGTATATATATATATATATATATTTATTTATTTATTTATATATATACATATGTGTGTGTGTGTGTCTCTCTTTATCTCTAACCCTTTACCTCTGTCTTTTTGCCATTATTCATAGATGTATTTCCGTGATAACAATAAATTTATGTATCTATTTTGGCCTACATTTCGATTCCACCTTTTTCAATAGTCACAAAGCCTTTTGTGAATATAATGAATTTTGAAGTTACAGTGAACCTGTCTCATTTATTATCTATTTATATGTTGTTATTGTTATTCTTAGTTTCAGTAATAAGCTAAAAATATAAAATGGGGGAAAAACATCAGAGAACTGTACGCAGACGGCATAAAAAAAATACAAATAT
>BOPN01000967.1:204040-225315 GCA_017312705.2 Penaeus japonicus
CCCCTCTCTCTTTATTTCTCTCTCTTTGTCTTTCTCTCTCTCTTTCTCTCTCTGTCTGTCTGTCTCTCTCTTTCTTTATTTCTCTGTCTGTGTTTCTCTCTCTCTCTCTCTCTCTCTCTCTCTCTCTCTCTCTCTCTCTCTCTCTCTCTCTCTCTCTCTCTCTCTCTCTCCCTCCTTCCCTCTCTCTCCTCTCTTTCTCTCTCTCTCTCTCTCTCTCTCTCTCTCTCTCTCTCTCTCTCTCTCTCTCTCTCTCTCTCTCTCTCTCTCTCTCTCTCTCTCTCTCTCTCTCCCTCTTTCTCTCTCTTCCTTTATTCCATCATTTTATCTTATGTAGACTGTGCTTAGTCTTCATTACTATTATCCATTTATAGAAATATTGAGAAATAGAAAAATACAAACAAACAAACAAACAAACAAACAAACAAAGATATAGGGTAAATGACAAACGAGAAGAAATGTGTTTCATTTTTAATAATGATGATAATAATGATGATGAAGATAATAGTAATAACGATTGATTCTGGTGATGATAATAATGGCAATTATAATAATAACAGAATAGGGTGATAATGATAATAATAATAACGATAATAATAATCACCAAATAACGACGATGATGATAATGATAATTATAATCATTATAATGATGATCATCATCATAATTATCATTATCATTATTATAATCATCAGTATCATCATCATATGAATAATGATAATGATGATTAATTAGTATAACCATCATTATCATTATGATAATGATAATAATAATGATAATGATAATAATGGTTGTAGTAATACCACTGATAATGACGTTAAAGTCAATGATAGGCATTTGAATTTCTTTATGATTCCAGAATTAAACACTAATTTAAGTCAATATGTCACGGGGCACTATACTCAGGAAAAAGTCTTGAAGGCACTATACCTTGGAGAGAGTTTTAAGAGCACTATACCCTGGAAATGGCGCTGTATCACGGAGAGAAATCTGAGGGCACTATACACTCGAAAGAGATCTAAGGTCACACTATACCCTGGAGAGGGCGCTGTAGTTTGGAAAGAGATCTGAGGGCACTATACCTTGGAGAGAGATCTAAGGTCACTATACCCTGGAGAGGGCACTATACCTCGTAGAAAGACCTGAAGGCACTATATCTTGGAGAGAGATCTAAGGTCACTATACCCTGGAGAGGGCACTATACCTCGGAGAGAGATCTGAGGGCATTATACCTTGGAGAGAGATCTAAGGTCACTATACCCTGGAGAGGGCACTATACCTCGCAGAAAGATCTGAGGGCACTATACTTTGGAGAGAGATCTGAGGTCACTATACCCTAGAGAGGGCACTATACCTCGTAGGAAGACCTGAAGGCACTATACCTTGGAGAGAGATCTAAGGTCACTATACCCTGGAGAGGGCACTATACCTTGCAGAAAGACCTGAGGGAACTATACCTTGGAGAGAGATCTAAGGTCACTATACCCTGGAGAGGGCACTATACCTCGCAGAAAGATCTGAGAGCACTATACCTTGGAGAGAGAACTAAGATCACTATACTTTGAAGAGAAATCTGCGGCCGTGCGACACCACCTAAGCACTATAATTAAGAGATTGAAGAGCATATTTATTACTTTAATGTCATTACGTGGTTCAGTGACTATATATATATATATATATATATATATATATATATATATATATATATATATATATATATATATATATACTTTTTCCCGCCTGGCTATCATTTTATATCATGTTATTTCGGTTGGTTGGCGTCAGCTGGATATTTGTCAAAATATTAACACCATATAAATAACTTTTATTAAATCTAAAGGAAAGAAACGCTTGAAATAACCCAAGGTGTTCTTCCGGGTGTATAGGCCTACCTATACCTAATTTTCCTTCTTCTTTTCAATATTGACAAACGGCAAAGCGAAATTGGTTCACTGTATGTATCAAAATTCTGATATAATCTTATTAAAAAAATAATGTATAATTCGGAGTCGAGATGAAATTTTAACCAATTTGTAAAAGAGCCAAATAGCCTCACTAACTCGTTGATTTTGTTCACTAGTTTGTAACGATCATAACTAAAATTTATTGGTATTTTTAAACCTTCTGCTCATTTGGTGATTTACCAAGTTCGTTGTCGTCATATCCTGTTGGTGTTTTGTAATTCCTTTTTTCCCCGCTATGTATAATTCTTTGTATCTTTTTGCCCCAACTTTTATGTGTTTCGCGATTTCTATCATCGATTTCAAAATGGAAGGTGGAAGAAAAAGTGAACACCTGTCATTTTATTCATGGAACTAGGGTTATGAATTCTTTTTTTTTCAGTTCTCTTACGCTTGCTCGCTCACACACACATACTCGTTCCCTTCTCTTTCTCTTTCTTTCTTTCTCTCTCTCTCTCTCTCTCTCTCTCTCTCTCTCTCTCTCTCTCTCTCTCTCTCTCACACACACACACACACACACAAACACACACGCTCAGTCAAAAGAAATATCTAAGACACTTTTACAATCTATGCTTTTGAACGATCACATTCCCTTTCGGCAAAATATCCATTCAAATGACAAACTTCCTTATATGGGCATTTGGATAAGAAGCAAGAAATTCTCTTAATGTCACGTCAGACATACCAGTGTTGTATCCTCCATCCCTTCACAAAAGCTATGTATTGATACAACACGGCCCTCGTCACATTACAGATGTCACATGTCATAAGAAAACAGTGATTCACACATATTCTCAGACAAATCATACATTGTGATATGGAGTCTCCTCTCGGGGAGCAGCCCTCAGTCTAAATACTACTGTTCATGCTTAAGCAATAAACCTAAAAAGCTGTTTCGGCCATGTTCTTTACGCCCTAAGCCACGTTAGAGAGAGAACGAGTGTGTGTGTGTGTGTGTGTTAGAGAGAGAGAGAGAGAGAGAGAGAGAGAGAGAGAGAGAGAGAGAGAGAGAGGGAGATGGAGGATGAGAGAGAAAGAATGAGAAAGAGAGAAAATGAGAAAGACAGAGAAAGAGAGAGAGAGTGAGAGAAAGGGGGGGAGGAGAGACAGACAGAGAGTGAGAGAGAGAGGTAGAGGGAAGAGGAGGAGGAGGAGAGAGAGAATGAGAATGAGAAAGAAAGAGAGAGAGAGGGGGGGGAGGAGAGAGAAAGAGAGAGAGAGGGAGAGGAGAGATAAAGAGAGAGAGGGGTGGGGAGACAGAGAGAGGGGGAGGAGAGAGAGAGAGTGAGAGAGAGAAAGAGAGAGAATAAGAAAGAAAAAATGAGAAAGAGACAGAAGGAGAAGGAAAGAGAGAGAGAGAGAAAGAAAGAAAGAGAGAGTGAGTCAGTTTGAGGTAGTTCAGTCTGCCCGTCAGTAAGTTATTCATCATTAATCTGCCTAATTTATGAAACTAAGTGATATGCCTGAGCTAAAAGCTATAGAAATATCTCAATAATGTTTTATATTCTTTTATTTACCTATCTACCTATCACTTAATTTGGGTGTTCTTGTTTCATATTTGAAATAATTTTCAGTTTCTCTATATCTGACAAATTACTTTTGTTGTTTGAATGTCGTTTTTCGTCGTTTTATTTTTCGTCGTTTTATTTTTCCTCGTTTTTCTGTTGTCGTTTTTTGCTATTTTGTCGTGTTTTGTTGTTATTTTTGTCGTCTTTGGTTTGTTGTCTTTGTTTTTTGTTGTTAAGGCTCTCATTCTGTCTCTGTCTATCTATTTACTTAAATATCAATCTGTCCTTTTCGCTCTCTGTTCCCACTTATCCCCTCCACCCACTTTCTCTCCCTCTTCATCCTATTCTCTCATCATTCCCTTTATTTCTTTCCCTAAAACCCTCCCACCTTATGTCTATTAATTTATTCATTCATACATACCTTTTTCCCTTCTTCCCTGCCTACTTCTCTCTCTCTCTCTCTCTCTCTCTCTCTCTCTCTCTCTCTCTCTCTCTCTCTCTCTCTCTCTCTCTCTCTCTCTCTCTCTCTCTCTCTCTCTCTCTCTCTCCTCTCACTCACTAATTTATTCATTCATTCATTTATTCACTCGCTCGTTCGTCTCTCTCTCTCTCTCTCTCTCTCTCTCTCTCTCTCTCTCTCTCTCTCTCTCTCTCTCTCTCTCTCTCTCTCTCTCTCTCTCTCTCTCTCTCTCTCTCTCTCTCTCTCTCTCTCTCTCTCTCTCTCTCTCTCTCTCTCTCTCTCTCTCTCTCTCACTAATTTATTAATTCATTCATTCATTTATTCACTCACTCACTCACTCGCTCGTTCGTCTCTCTCTCTCTTTCTACAGTGTTCTCTCTCTCTCTCTCTCTCTCTCTCTCTCTCTCTCTCTCTCTCTCTCTCTCTCTCTCTCTCTCTCTCTCTCTCTCTCTCTCTCTCTCTCTCTCTCTCTCTCTCTCTCTCTCTCTCTCTCTCTCTCTCTCTCTCTCTCTCTCACTCACTAATTCATTCATTCACTCACTCACTCACTCACTCGCTCGTTCATCTCTCTCTCTCTCTCTCTCTCTGTCTGTCTCTCTGTCTCTCTCTCTCTCTCTCTCTCTCTCTCTCTCTCTCTCTCTCTCTCTCTCTCTCTCTCTCTCTCTCTCTCTCTAATTCATTCATTCTCACTCACTCACTTACTCGCTCGTTCATCTCCTCCCTCCCTCTTTCCTCACTCACTTACTCCTTCCCTTCCTCCAATCCTCCCTCCTTCCCTCCCCTCCCCTTTCACCCTCTCTTCCTCCCCTCCCCATCCACTCTAGGTCACCCCCAATCCCCTCCCTCCCTTCCCCTTCCACTCTAGCTCCCTTCCCTTCCTTCCCCCCCTCTCCCTCCCCTCCCTCTCCCCTCCCCATCGTCCCTCTCCCCTTCCTCCCCATCGTGCCTCCCTCCCTCCCCTTCCTTCCCCTCCCCTCCCTATCGTCCCTCCCTCCCCTCCCTATCTACCCTCCCCTTCCTCCCCCCCTCCCTCTCCCCTCCCCATCGTCCCTCCCTCCCTCCCCTTCCTTTCCTACCCTCCCCTCCCTCCCCTCCCCCCCTCCCAACCTCCATTCCTCTCCTCCCTCTCCCCTCCCCATCGTCCCTTCCCCCCTCCCCTCCCCTCCCCTCCCTATCCTACCCTCCCTCCCTCCCCTTCCCCCCCTCCCAACCTCCATTCCTCTCCTCCCGATTCCCTCCCCCCTATCCCCCTCCCCTCCCCTCCCTTCTCTCCGTTGTGGTGACGTCACAGCGCGGGAAATTTCGAAATCCAAACTTCCTGAGAAATGGAAGAAAAATTAATAATGTTTATAAAAATAGTATGAAGGTTAAGGAAAATGAAACATGAAATTAGATATGTTTTGAAAAATCCCTAGTTATAGTAGAAACTTTGATAATAATGATGGTAATGATGATGATGACAATATTAAGGATAATAACAATAATAGAAATGATAACATGATTATAATGATAGCAATAATGACAATGACAGAACAACAATAACAAACAAACAAAAAAACAAATATACACAACCAGTGCTACCAACCAAATAAGCAGTGTATCCAAGGTCTTCAGGAGACTTGCCTCGGTATCACGCCCTCAAGATGGCTGACGGGAGACGCCCACGGTCTCCTGCTGACGGGACAGCTGACAATTGGGCGGCTGACACATCCTTCACTCCTTGAGAAACATAAGAATTCTGTCTTTTAGTTTGAGGTTTGATTGGGTTGTTTTAACGGGGTTGGTGAGTGGTAGTGTTGCCAATGGTGTTATTTTTTTTATTAATATTAGTTTTATATTAATATTATCATTATTATGATAAATGTCAGTACCATTATCATTGATTATTATCATTATTATTATTGCAAAAGTCATTAGTGGTCGGAAAATTATTTTAATGATTTATCCTTATTTTCATGATTATTAACAATACTATCATCATTATTTACCTCAATAATTATCATTATGATCATAAAGTCATTAGCATCATCACTATGATCATAATCATTATTATTGTCCTAATTATCAATACTATTTCTATCCATTTTTAATCTTCCTTAATAACTTAATAGTTATTGTCATAATTATCATTATTATTTATATCATTATCATCACGTTCCTTATCATTATCGCTGTTCCTATTATCATGCGTATTAGGAACAATAATTATTATTATCATTATTCTTATTATTAATATTATCGTTATTCTAATTATTTATAGCAGATAAGATCACCGTAATTATTATCATAATTATTTAATCCTCATTATTAGTATCATTTGACATGGAAAAGAAAAAAATAAATAAAATAAATGAAGAAATGGTTGATGAAAAAAAAAATCATTTTGTTGAGATATAAAAATTGTGAACGCCCGTGCATCTCCCCCCCTCCCCCCCCCTCCCCCCTCCCTCCCCCTTCCTCTCCCCTCGCCCCCCCCCCCCGTCCCCCTCTCCACAGGATACCCCTGTACACCCCGAGACAGAGACAGAGACAGAGACAGAGACAGAGACAGAGACAGAGACAGAGACAGAGACAGAGACAGAGACAGAGACAGAGACAGAGACAGAGACAGAGACAGAGACAGAGACAGAGACAGAGACAGAGACAGAGACAGAGACAGAGACAGAGACAGAGACAGAGACAGAGACAGAGACAGAGACAGAGACAGAGACAGAGACAGAGACAGAGACAGAGACAGAGACAGAGACAGAGACAGAGACAGAGACAGAGACAGAGACAGAGACAGAGACAGAGACAGAGACAGAGACAGAGACAGAGACAGAGACAGAGACAGAGACAGAGACAGAGACAGAGACAGAGACAGAGACAGAGACAGAGACAGAGACAGAGACAGAGACAGAGACAGAGACAGAGACAGAGACAGAGACAGAGACAGAGACAGAGACAGAGACAGAGACAGAGACAGAGACAGAGACAGAGACAGAGACAGAGACAGAGACAGAGACAGAGACAGAGACAGAGACAGAGACAGAGACAGAGACAGAGACAGAGACAGAGACAGAGACAGAGACAGAGACAGAGACAGAGACAGAGACAGAGACAGAGACAGAGACAGAGACAGAGACAGAGACAGAGACAGAGACAGAGACAGAGACAGAGACAGAGACAGAGACAGAGACAGAGACAGAGACAGAGACAGAGACAGAGACAGAGACAGAGACAGAGACAGAGACAGAGACAGAGACAGAGACAGAGACAGAGACAGAGACAGAGACAGAGACAGAGACAGAGACAGAGACAGAGACAGAGACAGAGACAGAGACAGAGACAGAGACAGAGACAGAGACAGAGACAGAGACAGAGACAGAGACAGAGACAGAGACAGAGACAGAGACAGAGACAGAGACAGAGACAGAGACAGAGACAGAGACAGAGACAGAGACAGAGACAGAGACAGAGACAGAGACAGAGACAGAGACAGAGACAGAGACAGAGACAGAGACAGAGACAGAGACAGAGACAGAGACAGAGACAGAGACAGAGACAGAGACAGAGACAGAGACAGAGACAGAGACAGAGACAGAGACAGAGACAGAGACAGAGACAGAGACAGAGACAGAGACAGAGACAGAGACAGAGAGAGAGAGAGAGAGAGAGAGACAGAGAGAGAGAGAGAGAGAGAGAGAGAGAGAGAGAGAGAGAGAGAGAGAGAGAGAGAGACAGAGACAGAGACAGAGACAGAGATAGAAAGCCAGAGACAGACAGACAGAGAAAGACAGAGACAGACAAATAGACAGAGAAAGACAGAGAGAGAAAGAAATAGATATTTATAAAGAAATAACATCTGGCAACTTACTAGGGCTAAAGCGAAGTGTTGCCTTCGCCGGATCCCATAAATATCAAGGCTTCGGATGTAAAGGCACGAGAGAGAGTGAGTAAACGGAACGGGTGGATGGGAGGAACTGGAGGAGAAAATAGGAATTGGGATAGTATTAGAACTCGGATATAGAAGGAGAGATGAGAGATGAAATACGAAACAGTGAGAGGTGTCGTTGCGTGGGGGGGGGGGGAGAAAAGAGGGAGAAAGCGAGAGAGAGAGAGAGAGAGAGAGAGAGAGAGAGAGAGAGAGAGAGAGAGAGAGGAGAGAGAGAGAGAGAGAGAGAGAAGAGAAGATAGAAGAGGAAGAGAACAGAAGAGAACAGACCAGAACAGGAGAGAAGAGGAGAGAAGAGAAGAGAGAAACAAGAGAGAGCGGAGGGGAGGAAGAGAAGAGGAGAGAGAGAGAGAGAGAAGAGAAGAAAATAGAGAGAGAAGGGGAGGAAGAAAGAGAGAGAGAGAAAAAAAAAGAGAAAGAGAAAGAAAGAGAGAAACAGAGAAGAGAAGAGACCTCTCAAAGAAGCACAAAAGCCAACAGATGACACGAAGAGTGAAAATCTTTCATGTTCGCTCAACTTTCATCCAAGTGTTGTTATTGATCTGATGCACGCGCAATTGCACAATTTTGTCAAAGATGCACAACTGATCCTTTCGTCTTTGATGCTTAATATATATATTTACGTATATCATTATTCTCAATATTAATATCTCTTTCGTGCGTATGATTGTTTTTGTACATTTCGGCATTTTTTTTATTTTATTTTATTATTATTATTATTATTATGGGAAGGGGGTCATTTGTTGCCTTCAGTTTTGTCTCGTTTATTCTTCTCATATCTTCCGTTTTCTTCTCCTCTTTCTCTGTTTCATCCCTCATTCCTTATTTCCATCTACCATTCTTCTATCTGTCTTCTTCCTCACTTTCATCTCACTTTGTTTTTATCCACCATTCTTCTATTTTTCTTCTCCTTCCTCTGTTTCATCTCCCCCCCCCCACCCCTTCCTTCCTTCCTCCTTCTCATCCTGCAATTTCAATCTCAATTGCAAATTCTATTTCCCTCAATTCATTTGAGTTTCCTTTCTCCACTCCCATTATCATTCTCTTTCTTCTCTTTGTCTTATCTCTTCCATCTTCGTCCGGTCTTCCTCTTCTTCCTTTCCCCTTCTTTACCATCATTTCCTTCGTTTATCGCCCTCTACCTCTCTCTCTCCTACATTTATCTCTCCTTTGTTCATTCCCTTTCCTTCACTTTCAACTTCTTGATTCATCGCCATATTTCTCTCCCCTTATCTCATTCGTTTAATCCCCCTCTTCCTTTCTCCTCTTTTTCATTAATATCCTCTTCTATATTGGCCTCCTCCTCTCCCTCTTCTCCCCCCGTTTATTCCCCTCTCCTTTCTCCCCTTTATCATCAACCCAACCCCTTCCTGTTCATATACTTTTTCTTTCATTTATCTCTCGTATTTTTTAATCAGTCATCTCTCTCTCTTCCCATTTTTTTTATCTGGTTATCCTTCAGTTCCGTCTTTCTCACCCAGTTATGTTGATCTAAACACAAATTCATCATATGCAACAATTTGCCTTCGTTCCATTCTAATTTCATTTAAGACCTTGTAACTCCTCAAGGATAATGAAAATCAATCTTACGCAGGATTCAAATGATCGTGATAATTGCGTCGTAAATCCCCGTTTAACACGTTTAGGATTACCAAACCTTACTTACCAAAAAAAAAAAAAAAAAAAAAAAAAAAAAAAAAAAAAAATACACAGGCTCTACGAACGTTAATTTTCCCATTTGATTTTTTTTTCTATGTGAAGATCATCAGTTGTATTAATTCATAATTTGGGGATTCTTTGTCTAAGCAATTGCGTGTCTGCATA
The DNA here is from genome assembly GCA_017312705.2 of Penaeus japonicus. NCBI lineage: Eukaryota > Metazoa > Arthropoda > Malacostraca > Decapoda > Penaeidae > Penaeus > Penaeus japonicus. The sequence continues at coordinate 213,723 of BOPN01000967.1, forward strand.
TTGACTAACTTGAATATCGATAAAAAAGAAAAAAAAATTAACTCTTCTTATTCATCATCATATTCTTGCATAGTATCCTTGAGAATTAATTGAAGGTATGAAGAAATTCCCATTAAAAAAAAAAAAAAAAAAAAAAAAAAAAAAAAAAAAAAAAACAGCTAATAACTTCCATCTTGCTTCGATCCCCCCCCTCTCCCCTCCCCAATCCCCCACCCCCATCCCCACCCCAAAAAGTATGGACATAAAGTACGAACATAAATTAAAATGATCATTTATTTATGGAAAATCTTTGTTTTACATCTTTTGTCTCCGCTTAGGAAGCACAGCATCATCATAACATTTTGAAAAGGAAAGATCACATTCCATTAAGAGTTAGTATCTCATTATATTTCCTCAGGTACGACTTTTTTTTTCCTTATCATTATTAATCTTAACAATCTCAACCGTACACTTGCATATTGATGGAGAGAAAAAAAAAAATACTCTTGTAGTCATCATATCACCATTAATTAAACCAAGTACTCATTTATATTCCTTCTTCGTTCACTTGAAATTCATGTATGTCTTCTCAAACTCATATCCTCAATAAATCCATATATATATTTTTTTTGTCACTTCATTTTATTTATCTAACAAATACTCTGCTTAAAAAAATAAAACACATTAGGCTAGATCATGGATATTTTGTACTCGCTGCACAGAACTCTGGAATAGGAATCGTGGGACTGATTGGCCAATCACCATGACAAGGAAAGGACTGGTTTGAAAATACAGTTTTGAGAGCGTCTCCTATTGGTCAGAATTCTAGCCTTAATAGTGTCTCGCAGCCATCAACAGGATATGTTGCAAATAAAAAAAATAAAAAAATAAAAAAATAAAATGAATACCATTAACAGTAATCAAGAATATCAACCATTAATAATGACATAATCTTAACACAAAATAATATAATATAATAATAATAATAATAATAATAGTTATAATAATGATTATAATAAAAATAATAATAATTGTAATAATAATAATAAATATAGACACATGCCCCGCCCACTCCTCGCTTGACAAGTCGCTGATTGGTGGAATCCACAATTCAACAAGCCAATGAAACGTGAGCGGGAAACGTTTACAATTTACAATAAACCGTCAAAGAAAATCATAAGAGTAAAGCAAGTAATACCAATGTTGTCACAGAAAACAAAGATAATCACGAACTTAAAAGATGATAATGATAATAGAAATAGATATAGTGATAACAAATGTAGAGAAATTAATAATAATAATAATAATAATAAACATACAAATGGTAATGATAATACTAATAATAACAGTAATAATGATAATGATAATAATAATAATAAATGCTGATCCGTACATAATGCTCCATGATATTATTTCTCTTAATGTATACACAAATGCCAAGAAAAATATACCTATTTGGTATCACTGTATATGGATCAAATTTGCACGTAAAGAGTAACCAAAGTACAAAGGTCTAACGTGATTTCAAGGGCGCCAAAAAAGCACATCATTATTGGCTAGGACATATATATATACATATACATCCCCAGCACAAGTCACAGCCAAGAAACGAACGCCCAACCATGACCGAAAAAAATGAGAAAATACTATATATATATATATCATCTTTTATATATATATCCATCTATACATATATATATATTCCTTTTTTTTAATATCCTGTTAACTTGGCATATATCTTTCCTCTTCATGAAAAATATATATATAGAGTGGTTCAAATCCACGGCAAAAACCAGCCACTTGGGTTAAAGGGGGAATATTTAGCATAAAATTCCCTTCACTCAAGTGGCAGTTTTAGAATTTGACCCATGACTAGCTTCTAGATATGTCCGCGAGATCTAACAAATACAAGTGAGCACACAATTCTCGTCCTATGGAACTCAACACCTAAAGATCAATTAAGAAAAACAGAAAAAGAAAAAAAGAAAAGTAAAAAAAAGAATGGTGTGAAAAAAACACAATGCCGCCTCTTTTACTCTTCGAAATATGTATGGAAGAAATTGAATTGAAAATGAAAATAATAATGGACATTGGTTTGAGGGGTTGAAACTATTTTTGGAAAGATAGTTTCTGTATTTTTGAGACTTGGAAATGATTGAATGAATACAGAAAAAAAGAGGGACTCCTCAGAAATAAAAATAAAATAAATGACAGTTACAGGAAGTTGAGAAGAAATATAGGTTACAATTTCAAACTACAGACATTTGTGTGAAGTAAGAAATAACGAAAGCAAAACTGTCTGTCTGGCTTAGTGGGCGGACTGTTATCTGGAAACTAGCGGTGTCTGGCAACTAACTCTCACACATCTCGTGTACGATAACTCGCTAATGAAAACCGAGTCAAATCTTTTAACCTCCTTTTTAACACTTCGTACATACAATATCTCCGTAAAATAGACACTAAGAGAAGAAGAAGAAGTAAGAAGAAAAAAAATTATAATAACTCTTCAACACGTTCATCCATAAACAATAAAAGAGATCGACTTTGTAAATCCCTAGGACTATAAACTCTGTCTGTCCGCCGCTGAGGGCAGTGTCACAAGAGGAGAAACACATGGGCCGGGCGGAAGCCAAAAAAAGTTCGCGGCTGTCACTCCTGCAGGAGGGGGAGGGGGAGGGGAGGGGTTCAAGTAGTGTTCAACGCCCACCCTCATCACAAACTCCGCCGCCACCACCACCACACACATTCACGAGCACACACACTATTTTCTTCTCTCTCGCGCTCGCTCGCTCGCTCGCTCACTTTCTTTCTTTCTTTCTCTCTCTCTCGTCTTCTCGTTCTTCTTCAGTCACTTCTTGCGGTGGGAGACGCACGCTCTCGGAGGATAGCTGGTGGGGGAGGGGGAGGGGCGCGTGCCACTCGCCCGTGTGCGCCTTCCGGAAGATGCCGACACTCGCGCCCGCGGGGGGTCGAGGGCGCCCTCCGCCCCGCTTCTTTCTCTTGACAAACCGCGACTTTCGCGTCGAGTGGCCGCCCATACACCATGCGCTTCCTTAGACTTACACAGTTTAAGATCACAGATCAAGTGTGTGGGCGTGTGGTGCCACAGGGTTTAAAAAGTACTTCACCTCGTCTACGTCGCGGTGGTGCTCGACACCTCGGCCTCCACCCCCCCGTCCCCAGGTATGCTCGCGCTCACCTCGCCCTTGGTCTTGGGGTCGTCCTCCAGCGTCGGCGAAGCGGGCGGGGTGGTGAACGACGAGGCCTGGCTCGTGAGGGCGACCTCGCCGCCGTCGCACACCACGCCGCTGTCGGGGCGGGCCTCCGGCGGGAGCAGCCGCGCCCCCCGCTCGGCCGTACAGGTGTCAGCGGCGGCGGGCGCGCTCGTGTCCGGCGTCGCCTCGCGGGCGGCGCCGCTCGTCGGGGACAAACAGGTGGTCGGACTCGTAGTCACGGCCTGCGGCGCTCGGGACTTCTCGTCCTCCTCCATCTCACTATCACTGCTCGAATCACTGCTGCTACTACTGCTGGAGTCGCTGCTCGAGTCTCCCGACGAGGACGACGACGAGGACGACCTGGCCGACGAGCAGCGGCGCAGCTTGAAGTTCTCCTCCCGCAGGCGCCGGTTCTCCGTCTCCAGCGTGCTGATCTCCGACTGGAAGATGGAGATCTTCTCGGCCGTCTCCTCGTCCACCAGCACCTCGCCCGGGCCCACGTCCTCCTCGTCTTCCTCCTCCTCGTCCTCGGCGCCCTGCTCCTGCTGGCGCTGGCGGTGTCGCGCTCGCACTGCACGCAGCTGACGCTCCAGGAGGTCGACCTTCTCTTCGAGGGCGAGGTACTCCTGCACCAGCTGTGCCTTCGTCATGGTGTCGAGGCGCTCGGCGTGCACGTCCTCGTAGGCCGTCCAGAACTCGCGCGTGAGGAACTCCTCTTCGTCCTCGGGAGACGAGTAGAACTCGTCGTAGGCCTGGTCCTCGGAGTCGAGGCTCAAGGAGGAGTCTCGGTGGCGGCGCGGGCGGGCCACCACGATGTCCGTGTCCTGCAGCTGGTCGTGCTCCGCCATCAGGAACTGCGTGGTGTTGAGCGGCGCCACGGGCTTGGTCCTTAGGCCGTTGGCGCTGACACGCTGCCGCGGCCTCTTCTTCCTCCGTCGCCGCGCCTTCTTGCTCTTCTTGCTGGGCGGGGAGTCGCTCTCGCTCTCGGCCGTGCCCGAGGGGCGGCGGAGGCCCCTGTGCGGCCCGCACATGCTGGGCAGAGCCACGTTGTCAACACTAGTCAATGCGACCGAGTCTAACATGTTTACTCTGGGCGATGGTAACAACACTTCTGCGCTAGCCATCTATGTCAAACAACACTCGTCGCTATGTGCAAAGGTAGTAGGGTGATAATTGCTCACTCAAAGTTCGTCGCTGCCAACCGCGTGGATGAAGATTGCTTGTACGTCTGAACACGGTCATAGCAGCCGAATGACTGTTTTCCAAGATGGTTTCGCTCCCTGAACAACCAGCGGGCGCGATCCGCACTCCTCCGCCGCGGAAACTAGTGCCCGGACAAATCGCCTTCCTAGTTGTATTATCTTGCATCCGGTGTTTGTAAACTGTATTGATTAATTTAGGTCTTTGCTTATTGTCATAGATTATGCTTTAATTCGACCCCGAATCCCCCGATTTACGAAATGTCACAAAGTTGCGGAGGAATACCATGACGTCACGCACCTTCCACCCTCAGTGCTGTATCGAGTGAAGGAGAAGCCCGACGCCATTTTGGTGCTGTGGCAAAATGAGTGCAATTTTAAGGCGATAATCGCGTTTGAGTGTTGAATAAAATGAATACAGGCCTTCAACTACATGTGGAGTGCAACGGGAAGTACCACAGCAGCTGACTTCGCAAGAGGGAAGTGCCATTCCCGCCGAGAAGCAGCGATCAGCTGTTGAGAGAAAGAGAGAGAGAGAGAGAGACTCCATCGACGTGGTTTTTACTCCCGACTCCATTGGCTGGTCGTCAAGTTGTTTCATTTACCCCATTCCTCATTTCAATGCCTATGCTACGGTTAATACACGTATCTCTACATATATAGATATATATATATAACCCATGTGCTTATAAATAAAACAACGCATTTGGTCTGTTCACGTAGGTGAATATTTTTCGTCCCATTATTTTTGGTGTGGTGGTTGTGGTTCCTTTGTCCGCGAATATTAAACCCGACGAAGATGGCGCTTGCGCATTCCCCACGCACGGGGCGAGAGAGAGAGAAAGAAAGGTTCGCGGAGACTAAACTTCGCGGCGGAGGACAGTATGTGACGGGTATTTTTGAAGTGATTAGTATTATTATTATTATAAGCAGATGGAATTTACTTCTTTTGTTTTTATTTTAATAAAGGGAAATCACGGACGAGGAAAATGGAAATAAGAGTATTTTTATGCTCGTGCTGTGTTGAGTAGGCCCAGCCCCCTCCTCCTCCCCTCCTCCTCCCCCCACATACGTAGTCTGGAGTGTTCCAGTGTTTTCGATTATATTTATATCGAGTGGGTGATGCCCCTTTTACCAAAGACGAGCGAGACATGAGATAAACATCTATGCATCCATGAAATAAATCCCAAGTTGTATTAGAAGCAACGGGTCGCCCCGAAATCGAACGAGAGCGGAAAGATACACGGGAGTTTTTGCCTTCACTCGTCTGGCCAGGATTACGAGACGAGTTGCTACATCTCTCACGCCTTTAGAGATGGATTAGATGGATTGTGCGGAGGCAGAGGTAGTCCTAGCTAGCCCTTTGGATAATAAGTCTTGTGTGATCAAGTGTTCAATTATTAAAGTGTGGCCAGTGCATCGTAACCGGATTGATCCAGAATCGGGGATTGGAGGGGGAGGGGGGGGGGGGAGAGGTATTGGGGTTGGAGGGGGGGGGGGGGTTGGAGACTGGCTCTGCGAGTGGTTCGTTGCCTCGGGCTAGTTTTATCTCTCGTCTCGTCTCGTCTCGTCGCCTCTTGCGAACTCGCACTCGCACTCGCACTCGCTCTCGCTCGTTCTCGCTTGCTCTCGTTCACTCGCTCGTTCACCTAGGTTTTAGTTTCTTTTTTTCTGTATTTTTTCTTCTTCTGGTTAGTTTGGTTGGTTTTGTCGTGTGGGAGTTTTGTGGGATTTGATGACGTAAGGCTGTCGTGTGTGTGTGTGTGATGTATCTCGCTATCTTGCCTTGCGTTCGTTCGGTCTCGTGCTCTCAGTCACCCCGTTTCGTGTGCTCGCTTTTCATGCACTCGTTCTTTCTTGTACATGCTCACGAACGAACTCCCTCCTTCTTACTCACTCACTCACTCACTCATACTCACTCACTCGCGCACACACTCACTCACTCACACACTCACACTCACTCACTCACACACTCACTCACTCACTCACTCACTCACTCACTCACTCACTCACTCACTCACTCACTCACACACACACACACACACACACACACACACACACACACACACACACACACACACACACACACACACACACACACACACACACACACACACACACACACACACACGTTCACACACGTTCACACACGTTCACACATATACGCACACGCACGTACACGTACATGCACACGTACACACGCGCGCGCGCGCGCGCACGCGCACATACACACACACACACACACATATGCACGTACACGTACACGTACACGTACACGTACACGTACACACACACGTCCGTGCACCCTAATCCACGCACGTATGGTATTTGGTCCTCCCTCCCTCAAGCAGCGCCCACGAATAACCAAAATATGTTTCCTTTTTTTTCTTTCTTTGTTCTTTTCGTTTTGCCTTCGTGACGAAACGCAATAAGGGAAAAGGTATCGACCGCTGTACCTTTCCATACCCAGAGACGAGGGAGGTTTGGCTTCCATTCACATTTATGCTTTTTATTAATTCGTTCAGTCACGGGAGGGAACATGTGTCTTGATATATACTGTGTATGCGTGTGTTTACACACACATATATATGTATATATATATATAATATATATACATCTATATACATTTGTAAATATATATATATATATATATATATATATAAATATATATATATATATATACATATGTGTGTATATATATATATATATATATATATATATATATATATATATATATATATATATATATTTTTTTTTTTTTTTTTTTTTTTTTTTTTTTTTGAAGAGAAAAACCTTTTTTTTCTTCTTCTTTTGTTGCGTTTCCGTTGTGTGTATTTTTCGAATGGGAAGAAGTGACAGACATCACTGTTAAAAGAGAGAAAGAGAAAAAGAAGAAAGAAAAGGTTCCGGTGCAGTGACTATTCTGTCCCCCCCCCCCCCCCCCCCCACCCTCCGCCTTCTCTTGACACGAGTCTCCCCCACCCCACCTCCTCCCTCCTCCTCCTCCCTGTGGTCTCTGCTCGCTCATCCCTCCCCTTCCCCTCCCCTCCCCTCCCTTCCCTATCCCTTCCCGTTCCTCCCCTCCCTCACCCCTTCCCGACCCTTCCTCCCTCTCCCTCCTTCCCGCCCTCCTCTCTCTCCCTCCTTCCCGCCCTCCTCTCTCTCCCTTCCTCTCCCTCCCTCTCCCTCCCTCTCCCTCCATCCCTCCCTCCGCCTCCATCCCTCCCTCTCTCTCTGCCTCCCTCCTTCCCTCTCCCTCATCCTCTCCCTGCAGTGGCCACATTTAATTCCCCCCCTCCCTCTGCCACTCTCCCCTCTTCTCCCTTCCCTCGACCCTCTTCCCTTCCTCCTCTCCTTCCTCATGACCCCCCCATACCCCCCCCATTGCCTCGCCTTTCCTCTCATGGTTGTGAATTCCTCCTCCCCCCCTCTCCTTCCCTCTCCCCCTCTCTCATGTCCCTTTATTTCCCTTTTATCTCCTGTCTCCGCCCCGCTCTCACCCTCCCTTCTTTTCCCTTGTCTCCTCTTCATCTTCCCCCTCCCTCACCCTCTCCTCCCCAAGTGATTCTCCCCGACTTTTCCTTGCCACCAACCTTCTCTCTCTCTCTCACACTCTCTCTCTCTCTCTCTCTCTCTCTCTCTCTCTCTCTCATTTCTTATTTCTTCCATTACTCCTCTACCTGTTTTTACCCTTTTCTTTGTCCCTCTCTTGACAAAAGACCCAACTCCTTCTCTTCCATCTTTCCTTTCTTCCTCTTCTTCATCTTCTTCCTGATCTTCCTCATCCATCCTTCTCCTTTTTCTACTCCTCCTTCTGTTCTCCTTTCACCCTTTCTCACCTCCTCCGCCTCTTCCGAATCCTCTCTCTCTTTCTTATCTTCGTCTTCTTCATCCTCTCTCACTTTCTTCTTCATTTTCTTTCTTCTCTTTTTTTCCTTACCCCTTTTCCCCTCCCCTCCTCCTCCCCTCCTCCTCCTCCTCCCTATCCTCCTCCTCCCCCCTCCCCCTCCTTCACTTTCTTCTCCTCCTCCTCCTCTTCCTCCGCTTCCTCCCCTCCTCCCCCTCCTCCTTCCCTTCCTCCTCTTCTCTCTCCCTCACCCCCCTCCTCATCAGCCACCTTCCCCCCCACCTCCGCCTCCTCCTCCTCCTCCTTCTCCTCCTCCTCCTCCTTCTCTTCCTCACTTCTCTTCCTCACTTCTCTTCCTCTCTCTCTTGTTTCCCTTTCCCTCTTCTCTGCCCTCTTTCTCTTCCACCTCCTCCTCCTCGTTCTCATACTGCTTGTCTTTATGCTTTAGCTATTCCTCCATCACCACGCTCCCTCCTTTCTCTCTCTCTAGCTCAATTCCTCTTCTTCCTCCTCCTCCTCTTCCTTTTCTCTCCCTTCCCTCCTCTTCCTACATTCATCCCCCTGCCCCTTCCTTCACGACCAGTCTTGTGCAGTGGCGAGAGAGGGAAGTCATACCAGCTCCCTCCCTCCCTCCCTCCCTCCCGCCCAGCCTTCCTTCCTCCCCCCCCCCCATTCCCTTTGCCTCCCCTTCTGCCCTTCCCCTTACCCCGTCCCCCATTCCCCACACCCCATCTCTTCCTCGCCCCCCTCGCCCCCTCGCCTCGCTCGTCTGCCCGCCCCACTCCGAGAGGAATATTATCTTCCCCTCTTTCGTCAGGGCGACGCGACGCCACATGACCACATAGGTGGAAGAAGCAACGCCATTCGAAGAATTGAAAGATGCACACACACATACACACACGGCAGACAGGATCGCCTCATGCACTGTGTTCACTATACCCCATGCACTATATGTATATATACACACTATATATATTTTCTGCCGTCGATGTTGTGGCCCTCATTTCGTTGTAGTTCCGTTGCTTGACTATAGTAGTGGTAGTAGTGGTGGTAGTTCGTAGTAGGAATGTCATTTGTGAAGAGCCTTTACGATGATGATGCGTGGTCGAACGAACTCTAACCTATGCTGTATTCACTCACTACACATTCTTTTCTCCAGTGACTACCGTGTCCTTGAGTGATGAATATCTTCCCTTTCGCCTGAACTGAACTTTAGTAGTAGTGGTGGTAGTAGCAGTAGCAGCACCGTGGTTATAGTAGTGGTTGCACCGTGACTGTAGTAGTAGTAGTAATAGTAGTGGTGGTAGTAGTAGTAGTAGCAGCACCGTGGTTATAGTAGTGGTTGCACCGTGACTGTAGTAATAGTAGTAGTAGTAGTAGTAGTAGTAGTAGTAGTAGTAGTAACAACGTCACTAAGGGAAGAGGCACGGGAGACCCAGAGCCTATATTATATTGTGTTCGCGACACCCTTTGTGTATAGCCACTGCTCTGGCCTTTTAATGATCCTCCCTTATGCCAAGTGCTTATCTTCATTAACCGCTGAATTAAGAATATGCCTGACGCAATGTGGCACGGAGTTTGGAGTTTAAAGTTCGGAAGGAGAAAAAATATTGGAGTTTGCTTTTTTATGATTTAGGTGTTCGTAGGATTAGGGTTTTTTTTCACACACACTCTCTCTCTCTCTCTCTCTCTCTCTCTCTCTCTCTCTCTCTCTCTCTCTCTCTCTCTCTCTCTCTCTCTCTCTCTCTCTCTCTCCCTCTCTCCCCCTCCCTCTCCCTCTCCCTCTCCCTCTCCCTCTCCCTACCCTCCCACCTCCCTTCCCTCCCACCTCCCTTCCTCCCTCCCTTTCCATACTTCCCGAACTCTCCCCTTTCATTGCTCTTTTCAATATCACACACTCACTCCCTCTCACTCGTGTACATATTTATGGTACATCCACATGTGCACATTTGAGTTCGTGTGTGTGTGTTTGTTTGTTTGTTTGTTTTTGTGTGGTCTCTTTTACCCTTTTATCTTCTCAGTTACCCGTGCAGTCCCCCTACATCGGAATCATCTCGAGCCACACGCCAGCTATCGTCATTAACACCAGTATCGATAACCCCCCCCCCTCCCCCTCCTCCACATCCCTCCTTCCCTCCCCTCCCCTTCCCTCCTTCCTTCCCCCTTCTTCTCTTTCTTCCTCCTTCCCTCGTTACATCTCTTCATCTCGCTCCATCACCCAGTATCTACGCTTTTCACCTTTCATGTACCCTACCTCTTCACACTTATCGTTTCCTCTCTCCTTCCGCCACTTTCTCTTCCTCTTCATCTCGGTCTTTCTCTTTCTCTCTCTCTATCTCTCTTTCTCTCTCTCTTTCTTTCTCTCTCTCTCTCTCTCTCTCTCTCTCTCTCTCTCTCTCTCTCTCTCTCTCTCTCTCTCTCTCTCTCTCTCTCTCTCTCTCTCTTTCTCTCTTTCTCTCGTTCAGCTACCCTCCTCTCATTTTTTTCCTCCATGCCTTCCTTTCTCCTTCCCCTCACCTTTACCCTCGCTCCGACCCACTCAAGTTCTTCGCTGTTGTGCCTTCTTTTTTCTGTTTCCCCATCACTCTTCTTCACCTTTTCCCCTTCCCATTCGTCCTCTATTTCCTCCCTCACCCTTTCCCACCCCTCTCGTTCATCCGCCCTCCATGCTAACCTTTTCCCCACTCCTTCTGCCTCCATTTCCCTCCATCACCTTTATCCCTCTCTCTCACCCTTACCCTCTTCCCTCTCTTTCACCCTTTCCCCTGTCTCCCTTCTCGTCCCTCCCTCCCACACCCTCCTCCTTCCCTCACTCCCTCCCTCCCTCACCCTCTTTCTTCCCGTCTCGTCCCTCCCGCAGCCTATCCCCTTTCCTACCTTCCCTCTTTCTCTCTTTCTCTCTCTCCCTCCTTCCCTCCTTCCTTCCCTCCCTCCCTCCCTCCCTGCGTACAAACAACCCCATATCTCTTCATAGAATTCACAGCCTTCCCCTCTCTCTCCCTCTCCCCCTTTCCCCTCCCTCCTTCCACCACCACCCCCACCCCCTCTTCTTTCCCCACACCACGTCCTGGCATTTCACTAATTCAGGGTGCCAGAGGAGTGTGCCTTAGGGTGAGGGTTGAAGGGGGAGAGGAGGGGTTGTGGTGGGTGTGGTGGGGTGGGGGAGGGGGGAGGGGGGTCTTCATACCTGGCATACGCTCCTCTCGAGTCTTTTTGTCTTCTCTTGTAAGCGGATGGGGACAGGAGGGAGGACCTCAGCCAATTATGATTTTGAGAAGATTGTGGACATTGTTATATAGGTCTGTTTTCTTTTTTCTTTTCTTCTTTTTTTTTCTTCTTCTTCTTCTTCGGTT
>BOPN01000967.1:225424-227924 GCA_017312705.2 Penaeus japonicus
AAATACCTTTCCTTTTGAGTATACATGTGTGTATATACATATGTGTGTGTGTGTGTGTGTAAATGTATATACATATATTTACACACACACACACACATACATATATATATATATATATATATATATATATATATATATATATATATATATATATATATATATATATATATATATATATATATATATATATAGATAGATAGATAGATAGATAGATAGATAGATAGATATTTATATATCTATATATATATTTATATATCTAAATATTTATATATATATATATATTTATATATCTAAATATTTATATATATATACATATATATATATATGTATACACATATGTATATATGTATACATGTATGTATATATGTATGCATGGTGATATGCAATCATAAAGAGTGCGAGATAGATTAGTATCTAAATATATGCCCCATCATTGGCACCACCCTTTCGCGAGATTCATTAAAATTCGTCGTAAACTTTCTGCGCTTTTGGGAAAAGTCAGGGTGTTTATGATGGCGCGAAAATCTGACTCACCCTGTTCGCCTTTTCTTTTCTTGAGGTACATTTCAGTAGGCCAATCAGAGATCAAAGTCTAATTTAGTATAGTTTCTTATCTCTAATGCTTCCCACTAATGGAGAGCATTATACAGGGACACTTTCCCAGGATGGCAATTGGCAACTAAACCCTTGCTCTACATAACCTCGCTTTGCCCCAACTTGTCTATCAGAACCATCTATCCCTCCATCAGTCAGGTCTATGGCTCTATGGCAAAGGCTATGGCATACTCCATACTTTTCTTGAGTTAAAACTTGAGCCACCTTCGTCTGGGTCCATGAAGGTTTACCTCTTAACAAGACTTATTGAAGAGGGACTGTGAGAATATGCAAGATTCTGGTATTGGTGTCTCGACATCAGATTCACCTCTTTAGAGAAAGGGTATGAGTGCAACCTGCTGAATCTTAAAACCAATATTGGCTGAGTTCATCAGGTCGGCGCTGTGATAGTGTTAGCTAACTGGTCATGGTCACGGGGCAACCATTCCAACATACAAAAAGAAAGACCTCACTTGATGCCATTACAGATATTAACACGAAGAACTAGTCCAATCGTTACGAGTGAAAAGTATAAATGACCAAAAACTATCTTTTACAACACACTCAAAAGATAAGCCGAAAGACAAGAAACGAAGCTTAAGGAGTAAGCTAACCGACGGCGTTGAATACCAAATAAGGAGAGAAGACTCGCCTGTTCAAGCGGAGACGGAAATCAGGTCCCAATGGTCGAGCAGATCGACTCATATACGGGGGTCCCTGGCTTGCTTCAGGTGTTTTTTGACAGAGGAGAGAAATATGAAATGCCAGATCAGCTTAATTCTTTTTTTATAGTTTAGTTTATTTTAGATGCCTATTAAAAACTGTAGGCACTTCATGTTATATTATTTATCACACTGAGCTCTCAGTGTAAGCGGAAAAGGCGATTAGTTAGATTTTGCAAGCTAGATACAAATGCACCTGTGAGCAATTTATATGGCAGTTGCAAGAAAAGACACACACACACACAGACATACACATACACAGACTCATACAAATAGACACATGTCTACCTCCTAAACATCCTTTAGTGGCCTATCCATCTGCATCTCTCCCTTTCTCTCTCTCCTAAACATCTATATAAACACTCGTACATCCATTGATCTTATACTACATCGCAACCAGAGAGAGAAAAAAAAAATAAAAAGGCTAATGAAAATCTGCATTCATAGCTCTATGATAGCCGAAGGCGGTCGCGCTTGTAAACCTTCCTCTTATTGGTTTGAATTGAGTCTTTCTTGTAGACGTGGCAGAGACTGATAATAAAGGAGGTGAGAGGGAGAGCGACAGATACCCAGAGGAAGATTAAGACAAATAGATTGAAAACGGTGGAGAGATAGGCAAAGCAAAACGTACATGCAAAGATAACAAGTAGATGTAGATACACAGATAGATAGATATGTGGACAGAAAAGTAAATATATATATATATATATATATATACATATATATATATATATATATATATATATATATATATATATATATATATATATATATATATATATATATATATAGAGAGAGAGAGAGAGAGAGAGAGAGAGAGAGAGAGAGAGATAGATAGATAGATAGATAGATAGATAGACAGATAGACAGATAGAGAGAGATAGAGAGAGAGAGAGAGAGTGAAATATTTATATGTACATACAAAATACTTACCATTAATGAAACATTCACAGGAAAAGATATATTGACAGTTTATTAGATTTACATGATTTGCATTAAAGGTGCCCTTGGTTACGAATGTGTATAAAAAAAAAAAAAAAACAGTTCATGAAATATGTTAATCGAGAAGTCAAATACACATATGTATGCACACATGGAAGGAATTCACAAACGCATACACACGAATGTTAAATCTAAGTAATTGGTATATATATATATATATATATATATATATATATATATAT
>BOPN01000967.1:230424-247924 GCA_017312705.2 Penaeus japonicus
CTCCTCCTCCTCCTCCTCCTCCTCCTCCTCCTCCTCCCTCACCCCCTTCTCCTTTTCCCTCTCTCACCCCTCTTCTCCTTCTCCTCCCTCTCCCTCCATTTCCTCCCTCTCCCCCCTCCCCTCCCCCTCCCCTCCCCCTCCCTCCTTCCCTCCCTCCCCCCCTCCCCTCCCCTCCTCCTCCTCTCTCACCCCCTTCTCCTTTTCCTCCCTCTCCCTCCATTTCCTCCCCCTCCCCCTCCTCCTCCTCCTCCTCCTCCTCCTCCTCCTCCTCCTCCTCCCTCACCCCCTTCTCCTTTTCCTCTCTCTCCCCCTACTCCTCCTCCTCCTCCCCCAAGGCCCATCCCCCCTTCCCCCTTGTAGTCTCGCCTTCATTCAGTTTCCCTCCTCCTTCTCCTCCTCCTCCTCCACCACCACCTCCTCCTCCTCCTCCTCCTCCTCCTCCTCCTCCTCCTCCTCCTCCTCCTCCTCCTCCTCCTCCTCCTCCTCCTCCTCCTCCTCCTCCTCCTCCTCCTCCTCCCTCACCCCCTTCTCCTTTTCCTCCCTCTACCCTTACTCCTCCTCCTCCTCCTCCTCCTCCTCCTCCTCCTCCTCCTCCTCCTCCTCCTCCTCCTCACCCCCTTCTCCTTTTCCTCCCTCTCCCTCCATTTCCTCCCTCTCCCCCTCCTCCTCCTCCTCCTCCTCCTCCTCCTCCTCCTCCTCCTCCCTCACCCCCTTCTCCTTTTCCTCTCTCTCCCCTACTCCTCCTCCTCCTCCCCAAGGCCCATCCCCCTCTTCCCCTGTAGTCTCGCCTTCATTCAGTTTCCTCCCTCCTTCCTCCTCCTCCTCCTCCTCCCACCTCCTCCTCCTCCTCCTCCCTCCTCCTCCTCCCTCCTCCTCCTCCTCCTCCACCACCACCACCTCCTCCCCCTCCTCCTCCTCCTCCTCCTCCTCCTCCTCCTTCTCTTCCCTCCCCTCACCCCTCTTCTCCTTTTCCTCTTCTCTCCTCCCTACTCCTCCTCCTCCCCCAAGGCCCATCCCCCCTTCCCCCTTGTAGTCTCGCCTTCATTCAGTTTCCCTCCTCCTCCTTCTCCTCCTCGTCCCCCCTCCCCCCCTTCCTCTTTGTAGTCCCGCCTTCATTCAGTTCCCTCGCCTGCATCCTCTTTTCTCCCCCCCCCCCTCTCTCTCTCTCTCTCTCTCTCTCTCTCTCTCTCTCTCTCTCTCTCTCTCTCTCTCCCTCACTCACTCACTCACTCACTCACTCACTCACTCACTCTCTTACTCACCTTCTTCATTGATTCCCCTTTCCTTCCATCTCCCGCTCTTCCATTCTCAAGAAAAAGAAAGAGACGAAAGAAAATAATTGATAAATACGTGAAGAGAGCCGGGTAGACAAACTAACACACACAAACACACGCACGCACACGCATGCGCAGTGAATGATTGTACTTCGCTCACGCGTTTTCCCCGCAGATACGGAGTAGATAAGACAGCGGACGAAAAGCTACTGGCGTGTAGATAAGCGGGGGGGAAGGGGGGGAGGGGGGTAGTTAAGTACTGGATAGAAATAAAGGAGAGGGCGAGGATGGAAGAGGAGAGAGAGAGTTTCGAGAGGGCGCTTAGAGAGAGAAAGGAGAGGAAGGAGAGGGAGAAGAGAGTGAGAGAGGTTGGGAAGGAGAAAGTGTTTAAAGATGAAGTGAAGGTTGAGGGATGAGGGAGAAGAGATAAGGAGAGAGGGGGGAGGGAAGGAGGGAGGGAGAGAGAGGGAGAGAGTGCTAGTCGAGAGGCAAGTTGCAATATATTCTTGGATCTTATACTTGTATCCTGTTATTATTGCGTCCCATTCCATATCTGTTGCACTCGTGTCCTCCCTCCTCTTCCCTTTGCCCCCCCGCTCCCTTTCTGTCTTCCACCCCCATCCCCTTTTTTCTGTCTCTCTACCTCTCCTTCCCATCTACCTTTCCCTTGCTTCTCTCCTTTCCCCTCTCCTCTCTTCTCTTCTCTTCTCTTCTCTTCTCTTCTCTTCTCTTCTCTTCTCTTCTCTTCTCTTCTCTTCTCTTCTCTTCTCTTCTCTTCTCTTCTCTTCTCTTCTCTTCTCTTCTCTTCTCTTCTCTTCTCTTCTCTTCTCTTCTCTTCTCTTCTCTTCTCTTCTCTTCTCTTCTCTTCTCTTCTCTTCTCTTCTCTTCTCTTCTCTTCTCTTCTCTTCTCTTCTCTTCTCTTCTCTTCTCTTCTCTTCTCTTCTCTTCTCTTCTCTTCTCTTCTCTTCTCTTCTCTTCTCTTCTCTTCTCTTCTCTTCTCTTCTCTTCTCTTCTCTTCTCTTCTCTTCTCTTCTCTTCTCTTCTCTTCCCCCCTCCCCCTTCCTCCTCCCCCTTCCTCCTCCTCCTCCTCCTCCTCTCATACCTCCTCTCTTACCTCTTCTTCCTCCTCCTCTCCTCCTCCTCCTCCTTTATCTCCTAATCCCATATGACCTGCACCTCCTCCTCCTCCTCCCCCCTCTACCTCCTCCTCCTCCTCCTCCTCCTCCTCCTCCTCCTCCCCTCCTCCTCCTCCTCCTCCTCCCCCCTCTTCCTCCTCCCCCCCTCCCCCTCCCCCTCCCCCTCCCCCTTCTTCCTTCCTCCTTCTCCTCTACAATTTCCTTCCTATTTACCCAAATTCCTAGTTTTCTCATGCCGGGATAATTAGGTCGCTCATTTTCCTTGTTATCTTAGAAGCATACTCTTGTGGGATTCTTCTTGTCTCTCAAGAAGGGCCGTGTATTGGATCGATGTTATTGATTTTTGTTGTTGTTGTTGTTGTTTATTTTGTTGTTATTGTTTATTTGTTTTTTTTTTGTTTGTGTGTTTTTGTTTGATCGTTGTTTTTTGTTTGATTTTTTTTTGTGTGTGTGTGATGGTTGTTGTCTTTGTTATTGTCGATTTGTTTGTGGATTTATTATTGTTGCCCTCATTTTTCTTGTTGTTTTGTTGTCTTCCTCGTAGCAGTAATCGTTATTTTAATCTATTATGGCAACACAGCGTTCCCGACGTTACTTCGTCATCATCATCATTAGTGGAATTATTATCCGCTTCTTCTTCTTCTTCTTCTTCTTCTTCTTCTTCTTCTTCTTCTTCTTCTTTTCCTTTTCCTTCTCCTTCTCCTTCTTCTTTTCCTTCTTCTTCTTCTTCTTTTCCTTCTCCTTCTCCTTTTCCTTCTTCATCTTCTTCTTCTTCTTCTTCTTCTTCTTCTTCTTCTTCTTCTTTTTTTTATTCTATTTTTTACTTCCTGTAGATGTTGCTTTGTTGTGTCTTTTCATTTCCTTCTCTCTCTCTCTCTCACTTTTCATGTTGCGTCATCGTCATCATCGTCATAATCATTCTATTGCATCCTTGCCATCATCGTGTTGCATAATCATCCCTTGTTCACCATCTTTATCGTCAGTTTGCTTTCCTTTTGTCTTTGGTCTCGTTCTTTCTCGTGGTTTTATTCTTTTTTTTATTTTTTTTCGTGCTATAGGCCTATCTATGCAAGGTCTAGATTCCGAGTCTGTGTACATTTTTCTCTATTCTTAGGCCTACCTAGCGAACGAGTTCCCTTCTGCTTCGTTTTTTTTTCTTTCTTTTCTTTCTTTTCTTCGTTTACTCTCTCCTTGTTTCTTTTTTTTTCTTCTTCTTCTTCCTCTCCAGGACCTCCCACCTCTTTTCCTTTCCCCTTCCTTTTATCTCCCTCCCTCCCTCCATCATCCTTTTGAGATGTACGTAACCACTTGTCTCAATTGTCTCTCCCTCTCCCTCTCCCTTTCTCTTCTTTCCCTCTTCTTCTCCCCTCCCCCCCCCATCCCTTCTTTCACTCCTTTTATTCCTTCCCCCTCCTCCTTTCTCTCCCTTCTCCTTCCTATCTCCCTCACTCCTCCTCCCCCCTTTTCTTCCAAACCCCTTCCCTCTTCCCTCCCCCTTTCCCTCCCCAAAGCCCCTTTCCCCTCCCCCTTCCCCCCTTCCCCCCCTGCCCTTGTACACACAGCTCGCCGCCATGACTTGAGTGGTCATTCACGTCTCACGCATTACCTCTGTCGTAACCGTTAGTCTTGGTGTGTGTGTGTGTGTGTGTGTGTGTGCGTGTGTGTGTGTGTGTGTGTGTGTGTGTGTGTGTGTGTGTGTGTGTGTGTGTGTGTGTGTGTGTGTGTGTGTGTGTGTGTGTGTGTGTTTATATCCGCGTTTGCTATATTTTGTCTTTCTTTCTTGTACCCTTCTTACAGTTATTTTTCTTTTTTCTTTTTTTTTCATTCGTTCTCTGTCTGTCTGTGTGCCTATCTGTCTTTCTGTCTGTCTGTCTGTCTGTCTGTCTGTCTATCTATCTATGTAATTGGTTGCCTATCTTTCTAACTAATTACTTGCCTTTGTTCATTTCTCTCGTTCTCTTCATCTCTCTCTCTCTCTCTCTCTCTCCCTCCTTCCTCTCCCCCCCCCCCCCCCCATTCCTCTCTTTTGTATCCTTCCTTTCCCTCTCTCCTCCTTCTTCTCTCGCCCTCCCCCTCCATTAGTTATGTATGTATGTACGTGTGTGTGTATCCATTAGTTATGTATGTATGTACGTGTGTGTGTATCCATTAGTTATGTATGTATGTACGTGTGTGTGTATCCATTAGTTATGTATGTATGTACGTGTGTGTGTATCCATTAGT
The DNA here is from genome assembly GCA_017312705.2 of Penaeus japonicus. Taxonomy (NCBI): domain Eukaryota; kingdom Metazoa; phylum Arthropoda; class Malacostraca; order Decapoda; family Penaeidae; genus Penaeus; species Penaeus japonicus. The sequence goes on from BOPN01000967.1 coordinate 235,058, forward strand.
TATGTATGTATGTACGTGTGTGTGTATCCATTAGTTATGTATGTATGTACGTGTGTGTGTATCCATTAGTTATGTATGTATGTACGTGTGTGTGTATCCATTAGTTATGTATGTATGTACGTGTGTGTGTATCCATTAGTTATGTATGTATGTACGTGTGTGTGTATCCATTAGTTATGTATGTATGTACGTGTGTGTGTATCCATTAGTTATGTATGTATGTACGTGTGTGTGTATCCATTAGTTATGTATGTATGTACGTGTGTGTGTATCCATTAGTTATGTATGTATGTACGTGTGTGTGTATCCATTAGTTATGTATGTATGTACGTGTGTGTGTATCCATTAGTTATGTATGTATGTACGTGTGTGTGTATCCATTAGTTATGTATGTATGTACGTGTGTGTGTATCCATTAGTTATGTATGTATGTACGTGTGTGTGTATCCATTAGTTATGTATGTATGTACGTGTGTGTGTATCCATTAGTTATGTATGTATGTACGTGTGTGTGTATCCATTAGTTATGTATGTATGTACGTGTGTGTGTATCCATTAGTTATGTATGTATGTACGTGTGTGTGTATCCATTAGTTATGTATGTATGTACGTGTGTGTGTATCCATTAGTTATGTATGTATGTACGTGTGTGTGTATCCATTAGTTATGTATGTATGTACGTGTGTGTGTATCCATTAGTTATGTATGTATGTACGTGTGTGTGTATCCATTAGTTATGTATGTATGTACGTGTGTGTGTATCCATTAGTTATGTATGTATGTACGTGTGTGTGTATCCATTAGTTATGTATGTATGTACGTGTGTGTGTGTATCCATTAGTTATGTATGTATGTACGTGTATGTGTATCCCTTAGTAATGTACGTATGTACGTGTGTATGTATCCATTAGTTATGTATGTATGTACGTGTGTGTGTATCCATTAGTTATGTATGTATGCATATGTGTATTTATGAGTGGGAGTATTGCGGCAGCGTCTCGGAGAAGAAGCTTCCGGTTTTTGGGCAATAGTAAGAGCAGCTGACTGAGAGAGAGAGAGAGAGAGAGAGAGAGAGAGAGAGAGAGAGAGAGAGAGAGAGAGAGAGAGAGAGAGAGAGAGAGAGAGGGGGGGGGGGTTGGGGGGAAGAAGGAGAGAGAGAAGAAGAAAAAGATTTTTAAAAAATAAAAGAGGAGAGATGAACAAAAATGGAGACAGAGACAGATAGACTAACCAAAAAAAAAAAAAAAAAAAAAAAAAAAAAAAAAAAAAAAAAAAGGTAAAACCTTTGATGTTGTATTCATTTGTTCTCTCTCTCTCTCTCTCTCTCTTTTCTAAATCTCTTTCCCACATTCTCTCTCTTAATCCCTCCAACCTATGCACCGTATCAGCTGACTGCCTGTCCCTCTCTGTGTGTGCCCTCGTTGTCACTCGAGGAATTACACAGATCCTTTTCTTCCTCTTCAAGGTGTTGGTTTCGTCCTTCGGTTCGATATCATCATGAGGATAATGATGATGATGATTATTAGTGTTGTTGTTATTTGTTGGTTTACTCTTAATTAGTACTTTTTTATATTTATATGTTTTGTATTGTTATTGATTCTTATTAGATGGGAAACGTGTTTGAATCAATCGAATTTCTTTTTTATTTATTTATTTTTTATTTATTTATGTATTATTATCAATCGGATTTCTTTTTTATTTATTTATTTTTTATTTATTTATGTATTATAATTTTTTTTTTTTTTTTTTTATCTTTCGTACGTTTATTTTTTCTCTCTCTCTCTTTTTATTTCGTTTTATCTGCTTTGTTACCCTCCTCCTTTTTCCCTCTTTCTTTGGCTCTTCCTTCTTCTCATAATCTCCATCTGCTGCTCCTCTTCCTTCTTCTCTTCCCCTTTCTCCTCCTCCTCCTCCTTCTCTAAGCCTCCTAATGCTTTTCCACCTCTGCCTCTACCTTCACCTCTTCCTCTCTTCCTCCTCCATCTCCTTCTCCTCCTTCGTCTCTTTATCTCTCTCCTACTCCTACTCCTACTCCTTCTGCTGCTGCTGTTTCTGCTCCTCCTGGTCGTTGTCATCATCGTCATCGTATTCATCATTTTTTTCTTCTTCCTCTCTTCCTCTTCCTTCATCTATTCCTTCATCTCTTCCTCCTCCTCCATCTATTCCTCCTCCTCCTCCTCCTCCTGCTCCATATCCTCCTCCTCCTCCTTTATCTTCCTCTCCTTTCATCTTCCTCCTCTTTCATCCTCTTCTCTCTCCTCCTCTTCCTCTTCATCTTCCTCCTCCTTCTCCTCCACTTTCGCCCTTCTTCGTCCATCTCCTCCTCTTCCTCTTCCCTTTCCTCCTCCTCCTCCTTTTTCCCCCCACTTCCTCCTCCATCATCCGTTACCCTCCTCTATCCTCCTTCTTCAGCCCCCTCCTCCTCCTCTTCCTTCTCTTTCCTCCTCTTCCTCCTCCATCCTCCTCCATCCTCCTCCTCCTCCTCCATCCTCCTCCTCCTCCTCCATCCTCCTCCTCCTCCTCCTCCTCCTCCTCCTCCTCCTCCTCCTCCTCCTCCTCCTCCTTTCCTCTTCCTCCTCCTCCTCCTCCTCCTCCTCCACCCCCGTACCCGTTAGATGGAGCAATGCTGCCGACTTGCACACAGCCGTTACAGCTGTGCCTCCGACGCCGCGAATTTTTCTTCTTTCGCTGTTTGTTTCTGTCTAAAAGAAGGATATAAGATAATCAAGAAATAGATGGAAGTGATAATGACAATATTTATGATGATGATGATGATGATGATGATGATGATGATAGTAGTAACTATAATAATGATAATGAGGAAAATGGTAATAGTATTTGTAATGATTATAATAATGATGATGATAATAGTTGTAGCAAAAATAGTAACAATGATATTAATAATGATTATGATAAAAATGAGCTGTTTTCTGCAGGTGATGATAACGATGTCGGAATCACACGTGAACCAAGTAAACAAAAGACACTGTAATTATATGGTGTCTTGATTTGAGTGACACGTCAACCGAGTAAACAAAAGACACTGTAATTATATGGTGTCTTGATTTGAGTGACACGTCAACCGAGTAAACAAAAGACACTGTAATTATATGGTGTCTTGATTTGAGTGACACTTGAACCAAGTAAACAAAAGACACTGTAACTATATGGTGTCTTGATTTGAGTCACACAGCAACCAAGTAAACAGAAGACACTAATTATATGGTGTCTTGATTTGAGTGACACGTCAACCAAGTAAACAGAAGACACTGCAATTATATGGTGTCTTGATTTGAATGACACGTGAACCAAGTAAACAAGACACTAATTATATGGTGTCTTGATTTGAGTCACACGTGAACCAAGTAAACAAAAGACACTGTAACTATATGGTGTCTTGATTTGAGTCACGTCAACCAAGTAAACAAAAGACACTGTAATTATATGGTGTCTTGATTTGAGTGACACGTCAACCGAGTAAATAAAAGACACTGTAATTATATGGTGTCTTGATTTGAGTCACACTTGAACCAAGTAAATAAAAGACACTGTAATTATATGGTGTCTTGATTTGAGTCACACGGCAACCAAGTAAACAGAAGACACTGTAATTATATGGTGTCTTGATTTGAGTGACACGTCAACCGAGTAAACAAAAGACACTGTAATTATATGGTGTCTTGATTTGAGTCACACGTGAACCAAGTAAACAGAAGACGCTGTAATTATATGGTGTCTTGATTTGAGTGACACGTCAACCAAGTAAACAGAAGACACTGTAATTATATGGTGTCTTGATTTGAGTGACACGTGAACCGAGTAAACAAAAGACACTGTAATTATATGGTGTCTTGATTTGATTGATGTCAGGGTCCATGTGCCTCTATCAGGAGACACATCTGTGTTTGTCAAGAGACACCTGTGCTAGGCCGGGAAGTGTCACTGTGGGCGAGAACATCTGTAGCGTGTTATATGCAGGATCCACCCCCCCCCCTCTCCCCTCCTCTTCCCCCTTCCTTCTCTCTCTCTTTCTCTTGCTTTCTTATTCGCTCTCATTCTTCTGCTCTCTTCCTCTCCCTCCCTCCTTCCCGCCCTCTGCCACCTCATCATCTTTTCCCCCTCTCTCTTTCCCTCTCCCTCCCCCCTCCTTCCTTATCCCCTTCCTTTCCCCCTCCCTCCTTCCTTATCCCCTTCCTCCTTCCTCACCCTTTCCCTCCTACCTCATTATGCTTCCCCCTCCCCCCCCCCCTCCTTCCGCTCCCTCTCCCCAATATCCCTCCTCTTTCACGCCCTCCCCCCTCCCCCCTAACCCCAATATTCACACGGACTAGGGATTGGGTGGGAGTTGGGGGAGGGGGGGGGGGACTTGATAAGGATGCGAAGAAGAGTGAAAGGAAAGTGGTGGGGAGTGTGGGGGGGGGGGACGGCGGCAGGGAAGTGGAGGAAGTGGTCAGAAGACAGGAAGTGATTTTGAGGGTGAAGGAAGTTATACAATAAGTTGAATAACAGCAATAAAAAAAAAAAAAAAAAAAAAAAACAGAGACCGTAGTCGGTGGTTGTGAGTTGCGAAAAGGCGAGGTTTGGTATTATTGTTTCCCTTGCAATCCTAAATCCAAAACGACTTTGGGATCGCCGTTATAGCTGTGTCCATGCTGGACCAGGTTGCCGACTTGTTGCTATTGCCTTTTCTCCAACTTTCGCTCTTTCTCTCTCTCTCTCTCTCTCTCTCTCTCTCTCTCTCTCTCTCTCTCTCTCTCTCTCTCTCTCTCTCTCTCTCTCTCTCTCTCTCTCTCTCTCTCTCTCTCTCTCTCTCTCTCTCTCTCTCTCTCTCTCTCTCTCTCTCTCTCTCTCTCTCTCTCTCTCTCTCTCTCTCTTGCTATTGCCTTTTCTCCAACCTTCGCTCTTTTCTCTCTCTCTCTCTCTCTCTCTCTCTCTCTCTCTCTCTCTCTCTCTCTCTCTCTCTCTCTCTCTCTCTCTCTCTCTCTCTTGCTATTGCCTTTTCTCCAACCTTCGCTCTTCTTTTCTCTCTCTCTCTCTCACAAAATCTCTCTCTGTCTCTCTACGTCCCTCTCTCTCTCTACCTCCCTCTCTTTCTCTCGCGCGTGCTCGCTTATATCCCTGTATAAAAATGATTATATCCTTTGTTCACACACACACACAAACGCGCGCGCGCGCCCACACGCCCACCGCAACATCGCTCAATCACGACCAAATGTCTCTAAAGTAAGACGCTAGCGGTGCGTCAGAGGAGGGGGGGAGGGGGGAATTATGGGAGGGAGACAAGGCGGAGGAGAAAGGAAGGAGGGAGTGAGGGAACGATAGATTTTATGAAAGTATGTATGTCGGGGGGGGGGGGGGGGGGGGGGAAGGAAAGCAGGGGATAGGGAGGGAAGAGGAGGGAATAAGGGAGGGGTAAGGACGAGGGATAGGGAAAGGAGGGTAAGAAGAAGGGTTAGTTAAGGGAGGGAAAGGGAGGAGGAGGGGGAGGGAGAAGGGGAGTTAGAGAGTAGGAAAGGGACAGGAAAGGAAGGGAAGAGACGGGACGGGACGGGAAGAGAAGAAAAGAGAAAAGAGAAGAGTAGGAAAGGGACGGGAAGAGAAGAGAAGAGAAGAGAAGAGTAGGAAAGGGACGGGAAGGGAAGAGAAGAGAAGAGTAGGAAAGGGACAGGAAAGGAAGGGAAGAGACGGGACGGGACGGGAAGAGAAGAGTAGGAAAGGGACGGGAAGAGAAGAGAAGAGGAGTAGGAAAGGGACAGGAAAGGAAGGGAAGAGACGGGACGGGAAGAGAAGAAAAGAGAAAAGAGAAGAGTAGGAAAGGGAAGAGAAGAGAAGAGGAGTAGGAAAGGGACAGGAAAGGAAGGGAAGAGACGGGACGGGAAGAGAAGAGTAGGAAAGGGACGGGAAGAGAAGAGAAGAGAAGAAAGCAGGTTAAGGAGGTATGGAGCGAAGCCTTCTTTCTCTCTATAGACCCGTGCCATTTATTGATCGTGAGAGATCATTCATATCTATGAGCTCATGTTCTCTTGTCTCTCTCGTGTTCTCGGGGACTACTAGTAATGTTCACGAAAACGTTCATTGTTCTTGACGGAATGAACAAAAAAAAAATAATAATAATAAAAAATAAATAGAATTAATTTCAATAGCATTTGGGTGTTGGTTTTGTTGCGTGTGTATGTGTGCGTGTGCGTGCGTGATTGCGTGAGAGCGTGTGTGTGTGCGTCCCCTTCGACGTCGATATTGCGATTTCGGACAAACATTTCCCGACAAAGTGTTTCTCGCGACGACTAACAAGACGCCGGCAAGTCGTGTCGGTCGGTCGGTCGGTCGGTCGGTCGGTGTCTCGAGAACATTCACGGAAGTAACTTGTTAAAGGCGTCCTTGTAACAGGTGGAAATACGTCATTATTTTCATTTTTTATTATATCGGTTTGATTATTTCTGTGTTGTGTATTTCGTGATTTGTTTGTTTATTATTTTTTTCTGTTTTGCTCTCGTATGTGTTGTGTATTTCTTGATTTGTTTGTTTATTTTTTTCTGTTTTGCTCTCGTATGTGTTTTATTTAGTTCCTTTATTCTCCATTTTTATTACTTTTTTGTATTAGATTATTTATTTCAACTGCATTATGGGTATTGTTCTTTTTCTTTAATATTTACTTAATTATATCAGAAATATTATGCCTAGACACGGATGTTCTTGCATGATTATGTGCAACATGACCCGGATGATGATGTCATTAGGGCATAATGCAAAGATAATGCATTCACCAATCCCAAGAAAAACGAACAAAAGCATTGCCGTAGTCATACAAATTTGGCTCGTCCTTTTTTTTCCTTTTTGATACATACATATTTTCCCTTATTATTTTATTCTTTGAAACGCCTACCCCCCCCCCCCCCCTCGCCCGCCGGTTATTATTACATCATAGATAGATCTGTCTGTAGCGTTACCCGGATGTAGTTCCGGTACCGTCGTATTTTATAGGTTATATGAAAAATATATTTGTTTCTCTTTTTTTATGACTTTTTTTCCCCCTCATTTATGTTTAGGAATATTTCCCTCGCGATGTTTATATAGTCAGAATCATCATTACCGGTATGTAATGATAATGCATATATCCAAGAAAATATGTGTTTAGATATATATATATATATTATATAGATATAGATATGTATAGATATATATATATATATATATATATATAGGGAGAGAGGGAGGAGAGGAGAGAGAGGGAGTGAGAGGAGAGAGAGAGAAAGAGAGAGGGAGTGAGAGGAGAGAGAGAAAGAGAGAGAGGGTTGTATATGTATATGTATTTATGTATACATATATATATATATTTATATATATGTGTGTGTGTTTGTTTATATATATATAGAGAGAGAGAGAGAGAGAGACTAAGAAATAAGACAGATTTATATTATTTCAGCATAACCTGACCTATATCTGTGGGCTAACGTAAACTACATAGAAAGAAAGTTTTGTTCGAAGGAAACTATTTCAGTGTTGAGCCTCAAAACCTTTAAATTCTCTGGTGAGTTGCCAGGGGAGAGAAAAACACTTTGATTTGAACCTGGGCTCGACTCCTGAGTGTGATAGTTGAACCTTCTGTTTCTCTCTGTTTCTCTCTCTCTCTATCTCTCTCTCTACTAAGATTGGCGTGAGGATAACTTATGTTACCTCATCCTTTTGAGATGTACGTAATCACTTGTCTCAATAAACTCGTCAAAGTCTCTCTCTCTCACTCACTCACTCACTCACTCACTCACTCACTCACTCACTCACTCACTCACTCACTCACTCACTCTCTCTCTCTCCTTCTCCCTCCTCCTCCTCTCTCTCTCTCTCTCTCTCTCTCTCTCTCTCTCTCTCTCTCTCTCTCTCTCTCTCTCTCTCTCTCTCTCTCTCTCTCCCTCTCCCTCCCCCCCCTCTCTCTCTCTCTCTCTCTCTCTCTCTCTCTCTCTCTCTCTCTCTCTCTCTCTCTTTCTCTCTCTTTCTCTCTCTTTCTCTCTCTTTCTCTCTTTCATAAGTTTTATTTGCTGTAGAGAGAGGGGAAAGGGACAGAAAGAGGAATGAAAGAAAAGAGACGGAGACATAGAGAGAAAAAAATAATAATAATAAGATAAAAAGAGACAGACACCAAAAACAAACCCAAGAATAAAACAAGCACAAACACCCAACACAACACAAAACAAAAACAAAAACAACAAACCAAAAAACAAACAAAACCCTCACCCCCCCTCCTTTAAAAAAAAAAAAAAAAAAAAAAAAGGTCAACAAAGCTGTACTCAAGGGTGACGATAACCCTCGGTGGAGAGATAACGTCCGGCGAATGTTGTTGTCTGAGAGAGAAGTAGTTAGGCGATCACCACTTTCGTGTCCAGCGGAGAACGGCTGTACCGACCGGGGGGGTTGGGGGGTGGGGGGTTATCGGTGGGATGGATGGGTGAAGGAGGAGGAGGGGAGGGGAGGGGGTGGGGATAGGGGTAGGGGGGCTTGTAATCGACAGACAGGGCGGTACATTTCTCGGTTTGTTGTTGGGAGACGGAGAGAGAGAAATAGAGAGAGAGGGAGAGAGAAAGAGAGAGAGTGAGAGGGAGAGAGAGAGAAATAGAGAGAGAGGGAGAGAGAAATAGAGAGAGAGAGAGAAATAGAGTGAGAGAGAGAGAGAAATAGAGAGAGAGGGAGAGAAATAGAGAGAGAGAGAGAGAAATAGAGAGAGAGGGAGAAAGAAAGAGAGAGGGAGAGAGAAAGAGAGAGAGTAGGGGAGGGGGGGGGGGGAAGGGAGGAATGATCAAGAGTTAAAGACGGGGGCGGAGAGAGAGAGGTAGGGAGGAAGAGATAACAAGAATTCGAGGTGAAAAAAACTAGGAGAGAAAAAGGATAAACGCTGACAAAGAAAACAAAAGAACAAAGAAAAAAATGGAGGAAAACCGATAAAATACAATAGAGAGAAGAAATAAAAGCAACAAAACCGTGACGAAGAAGAAGTAGTAGAAGAAGAAGAAAAAGAAGTAGAAGGTAAGAGCGCGAGAAGCCGGCGAGACACGTATCATCATCCCCCCCCCCACCTCCCCCTCTCCCTCCCTCTCCCTTTCCTCCTTCTCCCTCCCCCTCCCCCTCCCCACTGTCCTGACCAAGGGCGTAACTAACCCAGCAACAGGGACCGGCTTTGCAATGCATGAAGCAGGTTTCTACAACTTTTTTTCTTCTCTTCTCTTCTCTTCTCTTCTCTTCGTTTCTCTTCGCTTCTCTTCTCTTGCTTTTCTTCTTCGCTTCTCTTCTCTTCTCTTCGTTTCTCTTCTTCGTTTCTCTTCTCTTCTCTTCTCTTCTCTTCTCTCGTCTCCTCTCCTCTCTTATATCTATCTATCTTTCTCTTCTTCCTCTTCCTCTCCCTTTTTCTTCTTTTTTTACATTTTTATTCCTCTTCTCCTTCCTCATTTTCCTCTTCTGCCTCTTCACCATCACCACCACTACCACTACCACCATCATCACCATTACCACAACCATCACCACTACCATCACCACATCATTAGCAACACTACCAGTATCATCATTATCAGTTTTCTCTATTTATCATATTTATTATGTATGTACGTATTATTTTATTTATTTATTTTATTCATTTATTTTTTTAGTATTTACATTTTTCCCCTCCCCCCACACGCCCACCCGCCCATACGTCCAACAACATCTGGGCCTCTGACACCTCACACCCACGTTCGTTTCCCGACTTTTTGTGAGAGGGTGGAGGAGGGAGTGGAGGTGGGGGCGGGGAAGGGTGAGGGTGGACGGATGGGGGTAAGGGGAGAGGGTGAGGGTGGAAGAAAAGGGGTAGGGGGAGGGAGAGAGGGCGAGGGCGGAGAGAAGGTGGTAGTGGGAGGGGGGAGGGGGTGAGGGTGGAAGGAAGAGGGTAGGGGGGGTGAGGATGGAGTAAAGGGAGAGGTGGAGGGAGTAGGGGGAGAGGGTGGTAGAAAGGGGTAGGGGGAGGGGGAAGATAAAGAAGGATAAGAAGGGGAAAAGAGATACAAGGTCGATGGGGGTGTGGGGGAGGTGAGGTGATGGGGTTCGGTGGAATTGAAAGCGGGAGGGTAGTGGGGGGGGAGGGGGGGATATGGCCCACCGAACAGAAGCCCTATTCTAGTTGCTTATCATTGGCTAGATCTGCTACTCCCGGGAGGATAAATAATGTTGGAGTCAAGAGCGTTCTAGCTACCCCCCCCCCCCTTCTACCCCTTTCCCCCCACCTTTCTACCACCTCCCATCTCCCTACCCCCTCCCCCACCCTTCCCCCTCCCTCTCTCCCACTTCCCTTCCCTCGTACCCCCTCCCTTTCCACCTTCCCCTCCCCCTCTCCCACTTCCCTTCCCCCTACCCCCTCCCTTTCCACCTTCCCCTCCCCCTCTCCCTTTCCACCTTCCCCTACCCCCGCCCCTCTCCCTTTCCCCCTCCCTCTCTCCCACTTCCCTTCCCCCTACCCCTCTCCCTTTCCGCCTTCCCTTCCCCCCACCCCACCTATTTTTTATCCTTCCATTCCTTCTCCTTCTCTGTTTATCCTCATCCCCCAACCCCTTTTATTCCTTACCCTCTCCCCTCCTCCTCCTCCTTCCCCTACCATCCCAACCTCCCCTACCCTCCCCTTCCCCCTTCATCCCTACCTCCACCTCCCTACATTCATACCCCCCTCCTTCCCTCATACCCCCCCCCTCCCCTTGTGGTGTGTTTTTTAAAGCAGTTTGACTTAAGTTGGATTTCCGTATTGAGTTGGCTCTTCCATGTCGCAATGGGTAATTTTCTCTCTCTCTCTAACTATTTATATATATATATACATATACATATATGTATTTATATAATTATATGTTTATATATATGTGTGTGTGTGTGTTATCTCTCTCTATCTATCTATCTATCTATCTGTCTATCTATCTCAGTGCAATACTTGTTGTAACAGAACCATTTGGTAGTTATTTTTACATAGATTTTTAAAAGATTGACTTATCTTCCAAACCTACATTCCTATTGTTCAACCTTCGGTAATAGTGATAGGCGAATAATTCCAAAATTAACATGATTTTTATAGATTTCACGTTTCAAGAATTAAGAACAAAAAAAAAAATAATAATAATAAAACGATAAATAGAATGGGGGAAAATACAACAAGTTTCCAAGAATAGAATTTGATTTCTTTCATAAGAAATGGAAGAAATTTAAGAGTTGTTAATTAACAGAAGCTTGATGTATATCTCACTCGTTGCTTGAATAGATAAAGCTTTTTTTTTTTTTAATCTTGAGTCATAATCAGTTCTTTGCTGAAGAAAAATACCCTGCCAGTTTCGAAGCCCTGTCTGTCACTTATTCGGTGCTGATTTTGGTGTATAATTTGTGCCAGTATTTATGTAGGAAGATTTTAATGTATTGGTTAACATTCTAACCTTACTTCTTAGTTATTGAATTTGTCAACGTTCACAGTTCATTCAGTATGGTGTGTAGAACAGTTATGCTCATCTTGTCTTGTAACTGTTTTGTTCATTCTGACAAATGTGGAACAGCTGTCTTTATTATGACAGATGAGAATAGGTGTATTCCTGATGACAAATGTAAAACAGATATGTATATTCATTGTGACAAATGCAGAACAGGTGCGGAACAAAATGAATAACTCTTAATCCGAGATATGTAATTAGTGTTATTCATCATTCCATCTTCATCAGAATTCTAATCATTCACCCTTCTCTCACCCCTCCCCCTCCCCACCACCACCCTACCTCCACCCTCGGGTACAGGTCAGAAATCCTACCAGGTTGGAAAAGAAGAGATAGGATTCTTATCTCCCTTATCTACCTGAAAAAGATATGATAAGAAAGGCTGATGATAGGAGATACAAATCAATATGGTGACAATCGAATGGGTAAAATAAAGAGCTTTATGTTGTTTAATGTAGAACTATTATCGTTTTTTTTTCTCTCTGATTAGATAAACAATTAGAATCTATTTGATATCACAGAAACATAAAACACAAAACGGAATAGAGTTAAACAGAATAATAACTTGGACAAATAAAAATAAAAACGATTCGATCTTATCAGCAACTGGATATATCGTGACCGAAGATAACCTTTAAATATTGCCATCCAACATTCCGTCACGAGTGTGTCGGCGGCGAAACATGCATGACAGAAACGAGTGGTGAAATGTCATGCATGAGCGGCTTGATACTAACTGCATGATGATTGCTGTATTTTCGTTAGTTATTGTTATATGTGTGTTGTTGATTTTTATTGTTTTTTTTGTGTGTGAAAGTTATTTCTAGTTATTATTTTTGTTATTGTTATTACTGTTACTAGAATTATTATTGTTATGACTTTTGTTATTTTGTTATTCCTATAACTATTATCATTATTAATTTTATTATTTTTTTAAATAACAAACTCAAACACACATTATCATTGTTCTTATACGATCATTGCATTTATTGGTATAACTTCCCGTGTCTTTTCAGTTATGATGACTTTCAATATCTCTATCATACCATTTGCTTTTATTGTTGTTGTTGTTGTTGTGTGTGTGTGTGTATATGTTTGTGTGTGTGTGTGTGTTTGTGTGTTTATTTGTGTGTGTGTGTGTGTTTGTGTGTGTGTGTGTATATGTTTGTGTGTGTGTGTGTGTTTGTGTTTTTATTTGTGTGTGTGTGTGTGTGTGTATATGTTTGTGTGTGTGTGTGTATATGTTTGTGTGTGTGTATGTGTGTGTACCTCATTAAAGGGATTTCCAATGAAGTTTAAAGTTCGTTTAAACTGTTAGGGAGATCAGATAGCATTGTATTATGTCAGCGCGCGACATATCACAGTCCTATCGCTATGAAATGTAGGCCTA
>BOPN01000967.1:277924-280424 GCA_017312705.2 Penaeus japonicus
AAAAAAATAATTGATAGATAGGTATATCAATCGGCAGTTAAATAACAGACGATACAAAGACATATATCAGATATTTCAACGTATTCTGCCCATCACCGTTGCCTCTGCCACCATCTCTGCCACCACCAACTCCTGCCACCTTGACAACAATGCCAACAGTATCAGGCAACCCTAAAATTTTCACACGTGCATAATAGCCGGATAATACACACCATAACCTCACTTTATACACTCCTGCAACCCTCCCCCCTCCCCCCTTAACTGACGTAACGAAAATCAATTGCTACCACCCCTACCCTCCTCTCCTCCCTCCCTCCCTCCTTCCTTTCTTTCCTGATTTCCTCTCCTTCCTCCCTCCCTCCTTCCTTCCTTCCCTCCCTTTTATTTTTGCTCTGTCTACTTCCCTCTTCACCTCTCCCTTTCTTCCCTCCTTCTCCCCCCCCCCTTCCCTCCCTCCAACCTTTCCTCTTTCTCTACTTCTCTCTCTGTTCACTCCCCTTTCGCTCCCTCTCTCCCCCCCATTCTCTCCAAATTCCGCTCACCCTCCCTCTCTTTCTCCCTTCCTCCCTTCCTCTCCCCTCGTCCCTTCATTCCATCCTAATGTCACTCCCCTCTTTATCCCCCTGTCCCTCCCTCCCCTCCTTCTCTCCTCCTCTCCTCCCTCTCCCCTCCTCACTTCATTCGATCCTGATGCCTCTTCGCTCCCCTCACTTTCCCTCTCTACCCTCCCTCCCTCCCTCCCCCCTCCCCCTCCCCCCCCCCCCCCCCCCCCCCCCCCCCCCCCCCCCCCCCCCCCCCCCCCCCCCCCCCCCCCCCCCCCCCCCCCCCCCCCCCCCCCCCCCCCCCCCCCCACCTCCCTCCCCTCCCCTCCCTCACCTCCCATCCCTCCCCCCCTCCCTCCCTCCCTCCCTCCCCTCCCCTCCTCTCCCTCCCTCCCTCTCTCACCTCCCTCCCCTCCCCTCCCTCACCTCCCATCCCTCCCCCCTCCTCATATCTCCTTCACCTCCCTCCCCCCACTCCCCTCCCCTCCCCCTCCCCCTCCCCCCTCCCCTCCCTCTCCCCCGACAACAAATCTTGCGAAATTGCACAACTTGCCAAACTATGAGTGAGGGCTGAGGGCTAAGGGTGCGGGGGGGGGGGGTAATGTGAGGAATTGGGGTGGGGGAGGGGGAGATGGGGGTGGGGGTGGGGTGGGGTCAAGGCTCTGCATTTGCATGTTGACGTAAATTGACCTGGTTGCACCAGTGATTATCATTATTAATATTTTTTTAGTTAAATTTTTTAGTAGTAGTAGTAGTAGTAACCATAATAATGATACATAAATAATAACACTAATAATCATTATCATTATCATGATAATAATAGTAATGATAATAATTACGATAATTGTAACAATAATAAAGATAATAACAATGATAACAATGACAATAATAATCACACCACCACCACTTACAACAACAAAAACAACATCATCATCAACAGGATTATATCAACCAATCAATCAATCAATCTATCTATCTGTATCTATGTATATAATATACACGTATATCTTTTTACTACCATCATATCTATAAATGTGTCTATCTCAGCACCCACCAAAAGCTGATTTCCATATATGCAAATTAACGTAGCCTCAGCACTAATAATAAGCCTAATTATGCAAAATATCGGGTCTTTATCATATCATTCGTGTTCGTGTGAAATTCGTTAAAACTCCGCCCATAATTTCGTGAAGAAACTAGGCCTACAGAGAAAGAGAGAAGTGTGTTCTATTACCGATTATAAACTTGGATGATGATGGTGGTGATGGTGATGATGATGATAACTATAGTCAAAGTAAGCATAAGGTTAATAATGAGGATAATAATAACAGTAGTAATAATATTAGTTATGATGTTAATAATAATAATGATGATAATAACAATCATAATTATAATAATAATGATGATAATAACAATCATAATTATAATAATAATGATGATAATAACAATCATAATTATAATAATAATGATGATAATAACAATCATAATTATAATAATAATGATGATAATAACAATCATAATTATAATAATAATGATGATAATAACAATCATAATTATAATAATAATGATGATAATAACAATCATAATTATAATAATGATGATAATAACAATCATAATTATAATAATAATGGTGATAATAACAATCATAATTATAATAATAATGGTGATAGTAGTAGTGATAATAATGATGATAATAATAATATTGATAATGATTATTATAATTCTAATTATAATAATAATAATAATGATAATCATAACAAAAATGATAATAATAGTTATGATAATAATAATGATGATGATAATCATAATAATAATGATAATAGTTATGATAATAATAATGATGATAATAATAATAATAATAATGATAATAATAATGATGATAATAAAAGTAGTAGTAATAGTAGTGATAGTAATAATAATAATAATAATAATAATGATGATAAAGATGATGAGGATGA
>BOPN01000967.1:297924-302924 GCA_017312705.2 Penaeus japonicus
TACACTCATCACTTTTTTGTTCACATGGCTTCATTAACGACAGAGAAATTCATTAAGCTCGTAATGAGATGTTTACTAATGAGCTTGTCAATATTAGCATCTAAATATAGCAATGAATATATTCAACGAAAAACCTATTAAAGGCTGTCATTTCATCTTACAAGATTTTAGCTATTGGTGCAACATATTGATTATGACTATTATTGCTTTTATTAGCTTTGTTGTTGTTGTTGTTGTTTTTTGTTGTGATTGTGATTGTTATCGTTATCAATATATTTTCTTGTTATCATCATTATCATCTTATTTCTACTACGATTATTATTTTTACATCTGCCACGCTTATACTTTATAATTTGTTGAATGATTGCTGTTGTTATCGTCATTATCATTATTATCTTTCTCATTATTATTGGTAGTTGTATTATCTTTTTCCTTTTCATATCATCATTATCAATATTATTATTTCAATAATCACCATTATTACTTGTATCGTTATCCTCCCCCTCACCACCATAACCACCACCGTCATCACCACTACCACCATCATTACCACCTCTACCATCATCATCATCACCACCATCATCATCACCACTACCACCATCATTACCACCTCTACCATCATCATCATCACCACCATCATCATCATTATCACCACTACCACCACCACCACCACCGTCATCACCACTACCACCATCATTACCACCTCTACCATCATCACCACCATCATCATCATTATCACCACTACCACCACCATCATCACCACTACCACCACTCACACAACGAAACATTTGATACTCGTCTTGGCCAAGTGACCTGGGTTGAGGGAGAGGGGCGGGGGAAGGGAGGGAAGATGGAAGTTGGAGAAGCATTCTAGATTGGAAAGAGGAAGTAGAATGGAAGAGTCTGAAAAGATTGGAAGAAAGTATTTATGGTTGAAGAAGATGAAGAGTTGGGAAGAGTGACCCAAAGTTGAGAGAGACGAAGGATGGGAAGAAGGTGAAGAGATGAAAGAAGTAAACTTCGTTGAGAGAGGAACAAAGGAAGAGTGGAAGATGTTATCAGGTCAGGAGGAGGAAGAAATATAAAGGTGTCAAGGGACAGACAGAGAAGGAAGAGAGAGACACCTAATTGATGGAATAGATAAATTTTGGGGATAAGAGGAAGGAAGAAAAGTTGAAACAAAGTCTGAAGAGATGCAGGTAAAGACAGGGAGTATGAAGGAAGGTGGTAGAGGGTAGTGAAATATGTGAGTGATTCATGTAATCTGCATTACCATTACCCTCTTTAGTGTGAAGTTCTTATAGAATAAAGTTACGTTTTTTTTTATATGTATTTCTGTGTAATACATCCTCCCTTCACCCCCCACCCCTCCCCTCCCCCTCCCCCCACCCCCCATCCTGCCCTTCACCCTCCTCCCCACCTGTCCCCTTATACCCTCTACCCCTTACCCACTAGCTCTGGGTAAATACGTCACAGAATATTATGTTTATTTTAACCATTTTTCTTTTGCTATGTCGGTTCTATGTCTAAGGAGAGGGTGCAGAGTGGGGGTGGAAGACAGGCTAGATGGTGGAGGTGGAGGTGGAGGTGGAGGTGGAGGAGGTGGAGGAACAAGAGGGGGTGGTGGAGGTCGAGGTGGAGGAACAGGAGGAGGTAATGGGGGTGGAGGGTGGAGTGGAAGGACAAAATTAGATGGTGCCGGTGGAAGTGAAGAGATGGGGAGGTAGTGGGGGTAGAGGAGTGGAGGTGGAGGTGAGGTGGAGGAACAGGAGGAGGTAGTGAGGTAGAGGTGGAATTGGAGGAACAAGAGTAGATGGTGAAGATTGAGTGGAGGAGGTGGAGGCAGGAGTGGAGGAACAAGAGGGTGGTGAAGTCGAGGTGGAGGAACAGTGTGGGGTGGAGGGTGGAGGTGGAGGAACAAGAGTAGATGGTGGAGGTGGAGGTGGAGGTGGAGGTGGAGGTAGAGGTGGAGGTAGAGGTGGAGGAACAAGAGTAGATGGTGGAGGTGGAGGTAAAGGTGGAGGAACAAGAGTAGATGTCCTCCTCCTTCTCTTCCTCTCCCTCCTTTTCCTCCCCCTCCCCCTCCCCCTCCCCCTCCCCCACCCCCATCCCGCCCTTCACCCCTCCCCTACCTCCCCTAGCCCCACCCCCACACTAAGCTCACAGGATAAAAATACGATCTGCGAGATATTATGTTTATTTTGCTCTTCTCATTTTTCTTTCTTTTTTTATTGTCCTTCGGTTCTATGTCTAAGGAGAGGAGGTGGAGGTGGAGGTGGAGGAACAAGAGTAGATGGTGGAGGTGGAGGTGGAGGTGGAGGTGGAGGTAGAGGTGGAGGAACAAGAGGGGGTGGTGGAGGTCGAGGTGGAGGAACAGGAGGAGGTAGTGGGGGTAGAGGTGGAGGTGGAGGTAAAGGTGGAGGAACAAGAGTAGATGGTGGAGGTGGAGGTGGAGGTAAGGTGGAGGAACAAGAGTAGATGGTGGAGGTGGAGGAACAAGAGGGGGTGGTGGAGGTGGAGGTGGAAGAACAGGAGGAGGTAGTGGGGGTAGAGGTGGAAGTGGAGGAACAGGAGGAGGTAGTGGGGGTGGAGGTGGAGGTGGAGGTAAAGGTGGAGGAACAAGAGTAGTGTTATCTGCTCTCTCTCTGTCTCTCTCTCTCTCTCTCTCTCTCTTTCTCCCTGTCTGCCTGTCTCTTTCTCTCTATTTTTCTCTAGCTGTCTCTCTCTCTCTCTCTGTTTGTCTGTCTGTCTCTGTTTGTCTCTCGACTGACTGACTGTCTGTCTCTGTTTGTTTGTTTGTCTGTCTGTCTGTCTGTCTGTCTGTCTGTCTGTCTGTCTGTCTGTCTGTCTGTCTGTCTGTCTGTCTGTCTCTCCGTCCGTCCGTCTCCCCCCCCCCTCCTCACTCTCTCAGCAGACTCACCTTCTCATTTCATAGGCAATGAACGTGTAAAATGCAACGAAAATACATACGTTGGAAACTGTATTCGCGAGTAACCGAACGGGCTTAAAGTACAACACAAGACGTAAGGTCTATTCGCTTATCATAAACACATAGCCACGTCGACTTTACGGACTTCAAAACAGAACTGAAACAATAAAAAATGATACATTTTCATACATTTAAATATAAAAAAATTGTAGGCCCATTGTGTGATTTTATAGAATAGGATGACAAATTAAGTGATATTTTTCTTTTTTTTCTTTTCAAAATACATAAAATAGTAAGCATTGTTGCCAATCCAGTCATGCATGTCACGAGACACTGATGCCAGGTTTATGTTGGTAATACTGCTTCGACCAGTGTCATGTTGCAGATTTTAATGGTATTTTGTTCTCTGCATTTTGCAACATCTAAAAAAAATACTAATAAAAAATATAGACAGTGATGGTGAATGATTTTTTTTTTGTAGAAATTTTATAATGTGGGAGGATACTTAAAATGATGATGGTGATAGTGGTGATAATTATGATGGTTATGGTGATGATAGTGATGATGATAATGATGATAATGATAATGATGATAGTGATAATGAGTATGACAACGATAATGATACCGACAATGATAATGATGATGAATAAAATTATGGTAAAGATAATGGTAATAAAGGAGATTTAAATGATAAAACCAAGGTAAAAATAATATATCTTTTGTTATTAACATAATAGTTATCACAAGTGTCATACTTATCACAGATACTTCTATTGTTATCTTAATAATAAACATTTCGCTTATCATGATAATCAGTGACACACACCTCAAAATTTGGGCAAAATAACCATAAGAATTTAACTGAATCTATTATTCTTTATTCATGTATTGCTCACAGCTTCTCTTTTCGAAAATAAAAACAGTTTTAAATTTACGACCCGAATATAAATATAAATATTTACATTCGAATATAAAGCTAAATATTTCGTAATGAACACATGAATAGTCAGCGCATGAACACCAAGACTTCATAATGAACAGCCACAGTGCATGATGAAGAGCCACACTAGTGCATGAACAGATGAAAACAATATCAAACGATGAATTTATATACAACAACAATAACAACAACAACAAAAAAAAATACAGAAATTGAATTTATAAAAACAATTAGCTACGTTAAACAGCTGGAGACTTTACAACGAAGAGACTATTTTAATTTAGAGCCAAAAGGCTATATGATGAATTACACAGCCTCCTAGTGTCCGCACAAAGACAAACAAAAACAAAAGCAAACGACTGTGAAAGAGTTTAGGGCAAAGAAACTCCTAACTGGCAACTCTTTTTTTAATGTTACCAACAACGCGTTTGATAAATTTAATGTAAATGCGAAACCCCCCTTTTTCTCATTCAGTAATCGTACTTTGCGATTTTATTTGCATACTGTTGTGGTGGTGTGTCTATTAGCAATCCTCGGGAATACGTAGAATCTTAGCTATTAGGACCAGAAGACGATAAATAATTAATAACTGTACACAAGGATTTGGCAGGTGAGAGCCACCTTAGAGAGGAGAGAAAAAATAGAAATATTACACCTATACATGTTCTGATCTCTTTCGTCCACGAATGATCCAATTGACTCCCTCGGAATCACACCCCAAACCACCCATTTCCCCCAAAATAAGCTGAGTTAGAGAATTATAGAGGATCAGAACACTCAAGAAATAGGACACCCCAAGACGGCAACACTCCTGAATGTATGATGAGAGGAGGTACGTCTCGTGAAGGCGCTCGCCCGCGTCCACGAATCTTCAATGCTTTCTTTACTTTTCCGACGTTGTAAAGGCATTTAAATGCATGAAATGTCTTCTTGTGTATGGCTAGTACCCTCTCGATTCACAAACGCACATAGGAAAAGTCAAGGGAAATAAGTATGTTCATTTTTTATGTCTTTTTTTTGAAGGGGTGGGTTTTAATGTACTCCCTGAACCATGTATGTTATTTGTCGGTTTTATTTGTGTTTTGTACTAATATAAAGGTTATGGGATATCATGTTGCACTGGGCCCGACA
>BOPN01000967.1:332924-335424 GCA_017312705.2 Penaeus japonicus
AACACAAGCAACAAACAAACACAAACAAACAAATCAAACCTATGAAATCCTTCAAACAAGCAAACAAACAAACAGAAACAACAAAACACCAACCTAAAATGTATCTTTATAATTCCCCTTTTACCTTAGGCCTTTTTGGGTTCCTTGGTCGGCATAGACTTCTCAGGTCAGAATCTGATAGGAGCATACCGAGAGACTTCATTTTTCTTCTTCCACTTTGTTTTTCTTCTTCTTTTTCTTCTTCCTTTTCTTCGTCTTGTTCTTTTTCTTCTTCATCTTCTTTACTTTCTTCGTCTTTTTTTTTCCTTCTTCGCCTTCTTTTTCTTCTTCGTCTTCTCCTTTTTTCTTCTTCGTTTCTTCTTTTTCATCTTCGTCGTCTTCCTTTTCTTCTTCGTTTCTTCTTTTTTCAACTTCGTCGTCTTCCTTTTCTTCTTCGTCATCTTCCTTTTCTTCTCCGTTTTCTTCCTTTTCCTTCTTCGTTTTTCTTCCTTTTCTTCTTCGTCTTCTTCTTTTTCTTCTTCACATCTTCCTTTTCTTTTTCGTCTTATTTTTTCATACATTTCATCTCCTGTAATTGTAATTTAATATCCTCCTCCTCCTCCTCCTCCTCATCATCATCATCATCATCATCATCATTATCATCATCATCATCATCACTAATACCATCACCATCATTTCCTTGTCTTTTTAATATTGTTCTTATAATTCCTTTTCTTGCTTCTAATCTGCTCCTTTCTCTTATCCTAAATCCTTGCCATTGTTTATTATGATCATTTTCTTCGCTATCATTATCATCATCATTATTATTGGTATTACTATTATATATATGTATATATATATATATATATATATATATATATATATATATATATATATATATATATATATATATAACGCGAGAGAGAGAGAGAGAGAGAGAGAGAGAGAGAGAGAGAGAGAGAGAGAGAGAGAGAGACAGAGAGAGACAGAGAGAGAGAGAGAGAGAGAGAGAGAGAGAGAGAGAGAGAGAGAGAGAGAGAGAGAGAGAGAGAGAGAGAGAGAGAGAGAGAGAGAGAGAGAGAGAGAAAGACAGAGAGAGAGAGAGAGAGAGAGAGAGAGAGAGAGAGAGAGAGAGAGAAGAGAGAGAGAGAGAGAGAGAGAGAGAGAGACAGAGAGAGAGAGAGACAGACAGAGACAGACAGAGGCAGAGGCATGTGGGCTGAGGAAGCGTGGCGATGTAATAACTCGAGACAGGTCTCTTCACTTCGCAGTAATGGCATCGTGACCTTGTCCCCCCCCTCCCCCCCACCCTCTCCTCTTTCTGTCCCCATTCTCCCCTCCCCCTCCCCCCTCTCCTCTTTCTGTCCCCATTCTCCCTACTCGCCCTCCAACTCCCTCCTCTTCTCTCCTTCTCTCTTCTCTGCTCTCCTTCTCCCTTCTCTTCTCTCCTTCTCTCTTCTCTTCTCTCCTTCTCTCTTCTCTTCTCTCCTTCTCCCTCCTCTTCTCTCCTCTCTCTGTCGCTTAATTTTTTTTTCTCTCTCTTCATCCCTCTCATTTTATCTTCACCTATTCTTCCTCTATCTCTCTTTGTTTCTCTTTCGTTTTTCTTTCTTTTCTTTTGTATTATTCTTTTTTCCACTCTCGTCACCTCTCCTTTCTTGTATTGTCTTCTTGTCTTCGTTCCTCTTATTTCTCTTTTCATGACTTCTTTCTCCTCATTTCTCCTATCTTCTTTCATCTCTCCCCATATTTCTTCATTTCTTCTTTCTTATCTCCTTCCTTCTTCTTTCCCTCTCCATCTCTCTTTTTTTTCTCTCTCCCCTTCTTCGCATTTTTTACTTCTCTTTTATTTTTTGTTTCACCAGCTACCTCTTTCTTTCTTGTTTACGTTTTCGTTATTTCATTCTTTTTTTTTATATTTCATCCTTTCTCATTTTTATCTTCTCTCTTCTCCAATAATTTCTTCTTCTTTTATTCTCTTTCTCTCTCTCTCTCTCTCTCTCTCTCTCTCTCTCTCTCTCTCTCTCTCTCTCTCTCTCTCTCTCTCTCTCTCTCTCTCCCTCTCTCTCTCTCTATCTATCTATCTATCTATCTATCTCGCTCTCTAAATATAAAAGCACATATTTTCTCCATCATCATTTTTTTCGGAAAATCTTATAGTCTATCTAAATTAATGGACACATTAATAAACTGACAATACAAGGTCAAAAGGTCACGACCTGATTTCGTCTCGACATTCCGTTTTGACCTCATCTGAACAAGAAGCAAGAGCGACATGAGTGAAAAGTGTAAAATCTGATACAAATGGAAAAAAAAAAACGGATAGCAAAAATGGATGGAGGGAGGGAGGGAAGGAAGGATGGATGGAGGGAGGGAGGGAGGGAGGGAGGGAGGGAGGGAGGGAAAGAGAGGTGGTGAGACGGAGGTGGAGTGGTGGAAGGGAGGTGGAATGAAGGAAGAGAAGAGGGAGGGAGGGGTGGTGGAGGGCGGGAGGGGTGGTGGAGGGAGGGCGAATGGTGGG
>BOPN01000968.1:10000-12284 GCA_017312705.2 Penaeus japonicus
TAAATATCCTCTTAATTAACCGTAAATCAATAGGATAAGAAAAAAAAAAAAAAAAAAAAGAGAGACAAGGATAGAAATGACAATATGGATAAGCGGCAAGTAAGAGTAAGAGAACAAGAAGAAACGAAGGAAGAGTCAGAGTCAAATCAAGAAGAGTCGAAGAAAAGGTCGAATTCCAGGACACGACGTACGGTGGACTGTGACACTCATACATCTATCTTACTTCTATTGGTCAAATTGCTACCAGTAAGAAACGGCTAACCCTTGCCCTTTGCAATTTTCTAAGCTGGTACTACCGGCCCTCAATCACACAAAGGAAAGAGAGAGAGAGAGAGAGGGAGAGAGAGAGAGAGAGAGAGAGAGAGAGAGAGAGAGAGAGAGAGAGAGTGAGAGTGAGAGAGTGAGAAAAAAAAAAAAAAACATAATGCCAGCTACTGAACCACGAATGATTTATGTCGTTGAAAAAGTATGGCACTCGGTGTGTGGGGCCATACAATGCCACAGCTCTCACGGCGCATGGGGATCAGCATACATAAGAAGAACATGTATCTACCTGACAAATTCGTTATGATAATAATACACATCTCGCAAAGTCACGAAGTAGACGGGCAAATAAAGTAGCGAAAGAGTGGTCAGGTCCTCACACGCACACACATAAATACTCACACACACATAAATACACACACACACATAAATACACACACACATAAATACACACACACACATAAAGACACACACACATAAACACACACACACACATAAACAGACACACACACACCCACACAAACACACACACACACAAACACACACACACACAAACACACACACACACAAACACACACACACACAAACAATTTACGATTACCATCATCCTTATTTCTTATTATATGACAATGATAATGATAATAATGATAATAACAATGATGATGATAATGACAACGATGATAACAATATCAATAATAATAATGTGAAAATTAAGATCATAATGATAATGACGATAAACACACAATTAGAGGTAATAAACCAAAACAACGAGTTGTAAAAAAAAAAAAAAAAAAAAAAAAAAAAAAAAAAAAAAAAAAAAAAAAAAAAAAAAAAAAAAAAAAAAAAAAAAAAAAAAAAAAAAAAAAAAATAAAATAAAGATAAATAAGGATAAAAAAAGGGTCACTGAATTCGACATATATTTTCTTTTGCTTTCTCACTTCGCTTAATCTATAATTTAAGGCGACGAGGACCCGCTTGCCGGACCTCTTGCACGGGGTAAGACTAAGGTGTCCTTGTGTTGACACGTGTAGCAATCTTGATATATGTTGCAGAGGTGAATTTGGCCTTTCGATAGGGAACTATTGCAATTGATGTTAATTATGGCATTAAGATACATGCGCGGAATGAAATTTGTAGAAAGCGTGGGTTGAATTAAGTCGTTGGACTTAATAAATGTATAGATAAATAAATAAATAAAAATAGAAAGAAAGAAAGAAAGAAAGAAGAAGAAGAAGAAGAAGAAAAAAAAAAAAAAACACGTGGTGCAAAGCATAATTCCTTAAGAATATACAAAGAAATGTCTCTTTAGATTCTGTTTCTATGGAGCAAAGGAATGAATTATATCTTTCTTGTGTGTATCACTTCGTGTATTTTACGTTGAATCGCAAAAAAAAAAAAAAAAAAAAAAAAAAAAAAAAAAAAAAAAAAAAAAAAAGAATCTTGGGGTCAAGCACCACTTCATTATTTACACGCTTGTCACATGAGCCTTTTTCGAAAGAATTTTGTGTCATGAAAGTGTGACATTACTTGCCAAATGTATCAGTATATAGAATATATAAAATCGAAAATCAATTGCATCTTATCGTATTGAAATAGTGGAAAATGAGTTACTTTAGTAGAAGACCAATGACTCCTGAAAAATACCACACGGCTATGACTTTAGAATTTAATCTTTTGTTGCCATTTTTTTCTTATTCTTCTATCTTTTTCTCTTTTTTTTAACATTTATTTTTACGTTTTGCCTCTTCTCTCTCTCTCTCTCTTTCTCTCTCTCTCTCTCTCTCTCTCTCTCTCTCTCTCTCTCTCTTATACTGTCTCCCACACACACATACCACACTGTAATGAAAGGCTATTAAACTGATAAGTACATGTTTGATAAGTACATTTCATGATGATTAGTGAGTGCAAACACGACATACTTAATCGTGCGACATATGTAGAAACAGGATAGGAAATGTATGTATGTATGTTTGTTTCTATATATATATGTGTGTGTATATATATATATATATATATATA
>BOPN01000968.1:71504-74004 GCA_017312705.2 Penaeus japonicus
AGGTTCAAGAGGCTAAGGAAGATCAAGAGGGGAATGAGGTTCGAGGAGGAGGTTCAAGAAGCGGAGGAGGTTCAAGGACGAGGTTCAAGAGGCTAAGGAAGATCAAGAGGGGAATGAGGTTCGAGGAGGAGGTTCAAGAAGCGAAGGAGGTTCAAGGACGAGGTTCAAGAGGCAAAGGAAGATCAAGAGGCGAGGGAGGTTCGAGGAGAAGGTTCAAGAGACGTAGGAGGTTAGAGAAAGGAGGGGAGAAGGAAGGGAGGAAGAAACGAAAAGGAGGTTCGAGTAGGAGGTTCAAGAGGCGAAGAGGTGGTTCTAAGAGGAAGACTGAGAGAGTTCGAGGGAGATCCGGGTAAGAGGTTCAAGAGAAAAGAGAAAATTCAACAAGCAAAGGAGGTTCAAGAAGGAGGTTCAAAAATCAAATGATTTTCAGAGTCGAAAAAGATTCAAGAAGAAGAAGAAGAAGAAGAAGAAGAAGAAAAAAAGATCTTCAAGTAGGAGGTTCAACAAGCGAAGGAATCTCCCCCCCTCCCCCCCTCCCCCCCTAAAAAAAAGAGAGGACACCTGACCTCCCCCCTCCCCCCCCCGCCCCCCAACTACAGCTGGATTCCCCAAGCGATTCCATCCACAAAAAATGGATCTCCTTTGACGCTCCTGAGGAAAAGCTTTGGCGTTTTTGCTGTTGTTGTTGTTGTTGTTGTTGTTGTTAAAGGGGGGAGGGGGACGGGGGGGGGGGGGGGGGAGGAATCCGATATATTGATAAGTTTTTTTTTTAGCTTAGGTGTTGTCCTTGTTTTTGTTTGTTTGTTTTTGGTGATTGCTTTGTTTACAGAGATGGATAGAGTGGTTGATTGATTGATAAATAGATAGATGGATAGAGATAGATAGAGAGAGGGAAAGGAATTGAGAGACACGGAAGGAGAGAGAGAAAGAGAGAGAGAAAGAGAGAAAGAGAGAGAGAGAGAGAGAGAGAGAGAGAGAGAGAGAGAGAGAGAGAGAGAGAGAGAGAGAGAGAGAGAGAGAGAGAGAGAGAGAGAGAGAGAGAGAGAAGGAGAGGGAGAGAGAGAAAGAGACTGACGGAGAGAGAGAAAAAAAGAGACAGACGGAGAGAGAGAGAGAGAGAAGGAGAGAAAAAGAAAAAGAGACAAACGGAGAGAGAGTGATATTGAGAGAGACAGAGAAGAAGATTAAGAATAAAGATAGAGAGAGGGAAAAAATTACAGAAAAGAAAATGTAAGAAGATAAGAAAGAAAAACGAAAACTTATGACTTCCTATTGCAAAAGTTATTTGATGTTTACGTAGAAGTTGAAGAGCTAGGAACAGGCGAACTGAAAAAGAAAATAACAACAAAAGAAGAATAAATATATAGGAAAAGAATAAAAGAAAATAAGAATAGAAAGAATGGGAGAAAATAAGAATAGAAAGAATGGGAAAAAATAAAAATAGAATGAATGGGAGAAAATAAGAATAGAAAGAATGTGAATAAAATAAGAATAGAAAGAATGGGAGAAAATAAGAATAGAAAGAATGTGAATAAAATAAGAATAGAAAGAATGGGAGAAAATAAGAATAGAAAGAATG
This sequence comes from Penaeus japonicus, assembly GCA_017312705.2. Classification (NCBI taxonomy): domain Eukaryota; kingdom Metazoa; phylum Arthropoda; class Malacostraca; order Decapoda; family Penaeidae; genus Penaeus; species Penaeus japonicus. The sequence continues at coordinate 73,084 of BOPN01000968.1, forward strand.
GGAGAAAATACGAATAGAAAGAATGGGAGAAGATGAGAATAGAAGGAATAAGAGGAGAGAAGAGGAAACAGAAGAAAATATGAATAATTGTATCTTTGCTAATTCTGCTTCTACGATTATTTCTATTGGTGATGATAATGATGATGATTATAATGATGAAGATAACAATGATTATGATAGTAATAATGGTAGTGATGATGATAATGATGACTGTTACATCAGTGATAATGCTACTACTACTATTACTAATGGTGACAATGATGATGATGATGATGATGATAATAATCGTAATGATAGTAATCATTATTATCATAATAATGATGATAATCGTGATGGTAACAATAATGATAATAGGAAGAGAAATGATGATGGTGATGACAACAACAACAATATTAAGATAAATAATTATAATGATTATGATAACAGTAAAAGCAATAATGATAATAATGATAATGCAAAAACAATACTCATTACAATAATAATAACAACAAAAATAACAGTAACAATATCAACAAAGACAACAACACCAATCACAAAACCACCCAACGACAACAACAATAACAAAACAACAACAAAAATACTACCACCCTCAGGTCCTTCACTCTACGAGCATCACCACACTCACTTCACATCACATCACTTCCCATCACCACAATTACTTCACATCACTTCACATCACCACAATTACTTCACATCACTCACTTTACATCATCACACTCACTTCACATCACCACACTCACATCACATCACCACACTTACTTCACATCATTTTAATCACCACACTCACTTCACATTACATCACATCACATCACCTCACATCACATCACATCCCATCCCATCCCATCCCATCCCATCCCATCCCATCCCATCCCATCACATCACATCACTCTCCTTCGCAGGATCTCCGAGGTGCAAATGTCG
>BOPN01000968.1:94004-96504 GCA_017312705.2 Penaeus japonicus
ATTATACAACTTCCGTGAGATTATCCAGGTATACAAAAACAATTATATTTTACCAAGCATAATACATACTATGAAAAGTACAATTTAGATGAGAAGGAATATTTACAAATACACATTATCTTTTTCAAGTATTATTGTTGAATGATCTAAAAATAAATTTACGTTTATATTAAGAGTAAAAATTAACATCTAGAATATTCAACAACTATAGAAAACAATGTATATATATCAACTTTATTACTGACGACTTGCAGTTGTGATCAATTATTCAAATTTCTTAAGGGGAAACTAACAGAATTCACATTAAAGTTAAATTACAGTCATCTCGAACATTGAATAATTCAAGAAAGAGTATCAAAATGATGCTAGTGACAAGAATATCAGTAATTGTAAAATTGATAATGATTATGACAATGAATAAATTGATAGGAATACCAAAAGTGATTCTAATAAGAGTATGATAACCACGTGACAATAATATTGTTAAGGAACAAATATATACACAACAACTGAACATTTACAAGATATAATAGGAGGTAAAATCACTTCATTTAATAACTATTTCCAAATGGAGGACCGACCGACCGGCTATTATTTAAGCTGTAGTTAAACCAGTTCTTTTGTTTATTTAAAGAAAGAAACAATAAGGTGTAAAACCAAAACAAGATTCTAACATTATTATTATGAATAAAAATGTTTGTTATACATACTAAAATATTAGAGAACCTTAATGCTAAATATACTCAAATTACATTCGTGCTTTTATTCTGGTTTTAGAATTCATAAAAAGAAAGAGATAGGCAGAGAGAGAGAGAGAGAGAGAGAGAGAGAGAGAGAGAGAGAGAGAGAGAGAGAGAGAGAGAGAGAAAGAGAGGCAGATAGAAAGAGAGAGAGAGAGAGAGAGAGAGAGAGAGAGAGAGAGAGAGAGAGAGAGAGAGAGAGAGAGAGAGAGAGAGAGATAGAGGCAGATAGAAAGAGAGAGAGAGAGAGTCAAACAGTTAGGTCGAGTACAGGGAGTGAGGAAGACAAACACATGCACACACAAGCAATATGCAGATAAAGAATGAAGAGAGGAAGAGATACATTAAGATACTCGAAAAAATCTTAACAAAAGGAGAACGAAGAACAAAGAACAAAGAAAAAAGAACAAGGGAGAGAAAGAGAAAGCACACAAAAATATTGCTTATGATAACAATGAAAGCAATAGTAAATAGATTATATTTTTTTCTTATTCCGTGCATTCTTTTAACTTACATTATTTTATATATAATTTTTCCTTCTATGACCTTAAATCCTTAAATTTGTGTATTAACGAAAACAATTTTTGATTCTCTATAACGCTATAATTATGATAAACATAAATAAATAAAATGAGGTTGTAAAGTAAACAAGAGGTCATGTGCTTATATTTACATTCTACTTAAGAACTTTTCCCAAAGAGAATATCCGTAAAAGAAAATTCCAGATGATGGGAATGGTAGTTTCCAATGCTATGATAATCCTAATAACTAATACCTGGTGATTTTTGCGAAAATAAATTACGTTTCATATATCTCACCACATTTATACAAGTAGCCTGAAAGATCCTTATTTGCAAGCATTAAAACCATAGAATAAAGACATTTAAATAAAAAAGAGACAAATATGAAAAAAAATGTGATAATAAAACTAAAAAGAAAGGTTAAGAAAACTATAAGAAAATAGTTGGAGATATATAGTACTAGATTTACAACCTAACTACTCGGGAGTTAGAACTAAGAGAGTGCAGTGCTAAACTAAACCACTAAACAATCCTTTAGTTGGTTTGTCACTGCACTCGAGGGCGGCAAAAGTTCGAGATTTATTATACATTTATAACAATACGGATTGTAATATTCCATCTTACATAGTATCCTCAGCTTATCTGACTTTAGAGTTGAATTTCTGAGCAATGCCACCGAGCGCCCATGGGGATTGTCTGCAAAAACTTCGCTATCATTACTCTAGTATGAGTAGAGAGGTCAATTCTATGGAGTGAAGCTAGTATAATCCTAGTCTGACAATCTTTTTGTTGGGTCGTGTGGTCTAGTTGGTTTAGTAATGCATTCTGGGGCTAATATAGGAGGGCGGCAGAGGTCTAACTTCGGGTCAGGGGGGTATGCTATATATAATTATTTGGTATATTCCCTTTATTACTCTGAACTGCAATTCACATGATGTTTTGTTGCTAGATTTTCATAAGTTTTCCTTAAAAAATGTTGTTTTGGGTAAAGGGCTAGTATAATTATTTGAGAGACAGGAGAGAAGAGAGGGAAAAGAGAGCGAGAGAGAGAGAGAGAGAGAGAGAGAGAGAGAGAGAGAGAGAGAGAGAGAGAGAGAGAGAGAGAGAGAGAGAGAGAGAGAGAGAGAGAGAGAGAGAGAGAGAGAGAGAGAGAGAGAGAGAGAGAGAGAGGGGGGAGGAGAGAGAGAGAGAGAATAGAAAGAGAGAGAAAAAGCAAGAGAGAGAGAGGGGGAGAGAGAG
>BOPN01000968.1:124004-129004 GCA_017312705.2 Penaeus japonicus
AGTTCGTAGGGTTATTTAGATCCGTATTTTGCATGATTTTGCAACTTGTTCCTTTCGTCTCCGCGCTCTGTGTTCTGAGACGTCTCGTAATGGATGCAAATTGCTGTCTACGAAATACGTATCTCGTGTCGTATTTATCGCCGCCGTATGATCCCCTTGTGTATGCAAGGTGAAAGTGCAATATGCAAATGAGTGTGCTCTTCTCTTTCTTCTTCCTTTTGTCTCTGTATTGCTCGTCCCTTTGTCCTTATTTTATTTATTTTTTTCTTTTTGTCTTCCTAGAAATATATCTTTATTTCGATTTTTTCTTTCTCTCTCTTTCTTTCTTTGTCTGTCTGTCTTTCTCTCTCTCTCTCTTTTTCTTTCTCTCCTCTCTCTCTCTCTCTCCATCTCTCTCTCTCTCTTTCTCCATCTCTCTCTCTCTCCATTTGTTTCTCTCTCTCTCTCCCTCCCCCCCCCTCTCTCTCTTCCCTTCCTCCAACACTCCCTCCCTCCCTCTCTCCCTCCCTCTCTCTCTCCTTCTATCATTCTCTCCATCTCTCTCTCTCTCTCCATCTCTCCCTCCCTCTCTCTTTCTCTCTCCTTCTCTCTCTCTCTCCCTCTCTCTCTCTCTCCATCTCTCTCTCTCTCTTCCCTTCCTCCAACACTCACTCACTCCCTCTCTCTCTCTCCCTCTCTCTCTCTCTCTCCCTCTCTCTCTCCCTCTCTCTCTCTCTCTCTCTCTCTCACTCTCTTTTAGCTTTCATACCCTCACGCGCTCAATCTCTAGTTCTCCCGATACAACAAACACATTGCAATGGAAACCAAATTTGCATTGTTATTTACACTGCAAACAACAAAAAGCTTTGTTGGAAAGAACCATATTGTTTCCAAGCTGTAGAGGGGAAATCGGGCCGCGAGAGTGAGGGGAAAAAACTCTTATCGACAGCGAAACGAAAGTGTCCGTGAATGCAGCGACTCAGAAAGGAGTTTAGTAGACTGAGAGACAGAAGAACATTGTTGCTTTTTCATATATTCTTCTTTTTCTTTCTTTTTTCTTCTTTTTTTCTATCTTTTTTTTTCTTTTTCTTTTTCTTTTTCTTTCTTCTTTCTTCTTTTTCTTTTTCTTCTTCTTCTTCTTTTTCTTCTTCTTTGTTGTTGTTCTTCTTCTACTTCTATTTCTACTTCTTCTTCTTCTTCTTTTTCTTCTTCTTCTTCTCCTCCTCCTCCTCTTATCATATTCAGAATAACATTGTTGCTTTTTCATATATTCTCCTCCTCCTCCTCCTCCTTCTTCTTCTTCTTCTTCTTGTTCTTCTTTCTTGTTCTTCCTCTTCTTGTTCTTCTTTTTTCTTCTTCTACTTCTCCTCCTCCTCTTATCACATTCATATTCTTGTTCTTCGAAGACCTGCTACAAGTAGAAATCTTCCTCTATTCTATTTCCATAATTTAGAATAAAGATAACAAGAAGAAGATCTGATAATGCAACAACATTTAAGAGTGGCGCTTGTTAAAAAAAGATAACGGTATATGTTCGTGCATCTTATCTTATCTACGCGTGAAATCTGGGTGTGCGTGTTCCATGTAGAAAATGAATAATTGCGAGAAATGGAAGAGTGAGAAAGATATAGATGTACATGTAGATAGGTAGCTCGACGGAGAGAGAGAAAGATGTATAGATAAATAGATATAATAATATATATATATATATATATATATATATATATATATATATATAGATAGATAGATAGATAGATAGATAGATAGATAGATAGATAGATAGATAGATAGATAGAGAGAGAGAGAGAGAGAGAGAGAGAGAGAGAGAGAGAGAGAGAGAGAGAGAGAGAGAGAGAGAGAGAGAGAGAGAGAGAGAGAGAGAGAGAGAGAGAGAGAGAGAGAGAGAGAGAGAGAGAAATAGAGCAAGAAAGAGTGAGGGAGAAAGAGAGAGGAAAAGAGAAACCGAGAGTAAGAGAGCAAGAAAGAAAGAGAAGGAAAGAGAGAGAGAGAGAGAATGAGAGAGAGAGAGAGAAAGAGAAAGAGAGAACGAGAGAGAGAGAAAAAAAATAAAGAAAGGAATAGATAAAAAAAAAAAGGAATGAATAAAGAAAGAGAAAGAGAGAATCATTCAATTGGGTCATATGCCAGCCAGACTATTATTGTTTTTATTATGACTGCAACAATTAGCGGCTGTGCATATGTTGCAGCTAGTTGGAATAATTGAATCGTTATCATTAGTGTTGTTGTTATTGTCACTGTTATCATATACATCATTATCATTATTTTTATGATCATTATTACCATTGTTATCATCAGTTTACAATTATCATCGAAATCATCATAATGTTTATCATCTTTATAATTACTATCATTATTATTATCATTATCATCCTTGTTATTAATACTATTATCATTATTGTTATCATTTCATTTCTGTCATTTATCAAAAAAATAGAATAAAAATAAACATGCTTTACCAAAATGCACGTTGCTTTGTTGCAATCAATTCCTTCAACATTCACACGAGTGTTTCCATCCACGCCCTCTTTTTTTTTCTCTCTCTCCATCCTTTCTTTCTCTCTTCTCCATCTTTTTCTTTCTCTTTGTTTCCACTCCAATCTCTTTGAGTTCTTCCTTTCATCCGTTATGTTTCACTATTTATTTTTCTCTTCCTTTCCTCTCCTCGTTTTTAAGCTTCGGAATTCTCTCCTGGAAATATCCAGAGATTCTTCTTCAAGAAAAATACGGTTTGTGTTGTTACTTACAATTTTGCTTTTCTGTGGGTATGTGATTTGTGGTGTTACTTATGTTGTTTATCAGTGGATATGTGTTTTGTGGTGTTACTTATAATGTTTCTCTTTGGATACCTGGTTTGTGTTGTTACTTACAATTTTGCTTTTCTGTGGATACGTTATTTGTGGTGTTACTTATAATGTTTCTCTGTGGATATGTGATTTGTGGTGTTACTTATAATGTATCTTTGTGGATGCCTGGTTTGTGTTGTTACTTATAATGCTGCTTTTCTGTGGATACGTTATTTGTGGTGTTACTTATAATGTTTCTCTGTGGATATGTGATTTGTGTTGTTACTTATAATGTTTCTCTGTGGATACCTGGTTTGTGGTATTACTTATAATGTTTCTCTGTAGATATGTGATCTGTGTTGTTACTTATAATGTTTCTTTGTGGATATGTGATCTGTGTTGTTACTTATAATGTTTCTTTGTGGATATGTGTTTTGTGGTATTACTTATAATGTTTCTCTGTAGATATGTGATCTGTGTTGTTACTTATAATGTTTCTTTGCGGATATGTGGTTTGTGTTGTTACTTATAATGTTTCTCTGTAGATATGTGATCTGTGTTGTTACTTATAATGTTTCTTTGCGGATATGTGGTTTGTGTTGTTACTTATAATGTTTCTCTGTAGATATGTGATCTGTGTTGTTACTTATAATGTTTCTCTGTAGATATGTGATCTGTGTTGTTACTTATAATGTTTCTTTGTGGATATGTGTTTTGTGGTATTACTTATAATGTTTCTCTGTAGATATGTGATCTGTGTTGTTACTTATAATGTTTCTTTGCGGATATGTGGTTTGTGTTGTTACTTATAATGTTTCTTTGTGGATATGTGGTTTGTGTTGTTACTTATAATGTTTCTTTGTGGATATGTGATTTGTGGTGTTACTTATAATGTTTCTCTGTGGATACCTGGTTTGTGTTGTCACTTATAATGTTTCTCTGTGGATAAGTGATTTGTGTTGTTACTTACAATGCTGTTTCTCTGTAGATACGAGATATGTACGGTTAATAAGGATAATTTTTTTTTGTGGAAATAAGATTGGTAACTTTACTTATAATATCGATCTCTCGGAATACTAACAATTTTTTTTCTCTGTGGAGAGGAAACGTAATTCATATTGGTGCTTACAATATTGTAAGTAATATGTATTGCTACTCACAATATTTTTTTTCTCTGTGGAAACAAGATTTGCAATGTTATCAACACTAATTCCTCTCCGCGGAAACAAACCTCGTTATATTATCAACACTGATTCTTTCTGTGTGTCGAATTCAGAATCACGATAGTAGAGGTGATGTTGGCAGATGAATTAATAGAAATGAATTCATAGAGATGAATTAATAGAGATGAATTAATAGAGATGAATGAATAGAGATGAATGAATAGAGATGAATTAATAGAGATGAATGAATAGAGATGAATGAATAGAGATGAATGAATAGAGATGAATGAATAGATATGAATTAATAGAGATGAATGAATAAATAGAGATGAATGAATAGAGATGAATGAATAGAGATGAATGAATAGAGATGAATGAATAGAGATAAATTAATAGAGAAGAATTACTAGAGATGAATTACTAGAGATGAATTACTAGAGATGAATTTATAGATATGAATTGATAGGGATGAATTAATAGAGATGAATAAATAGAGATAAATTAATAGAGAAGAATTACTAAGGATGAATCAATAGAGACGAATTACTAGAGATGAATTACTAGAGATGAATTTATAGATATGAATTGATAGAGATGAATTAATAGAGATGAATTAATAGAGATGAATTAATAGAGATGAATTAATAGATATGAATTAATAGAGATGAATTACTAGAGATGAATTACTAGAGATGAATTACTAGAGATGAATTGATAGAGATGAATTACTAGAGATGAATTAACAGAGATGAATTAATAGAGATGAATTAACAGAGATGAATTACTAGAGATGAATTACTAGAGATGAATTACTAGAGATGAATTACTAGAGATGAATTACTAGAGATGAATTACTAGAGATGAATTACTAGAGATGAATTAATAGAGATGAATTAATAGAGATGAATTAATAGAGATGAATTAATAGGGATGAATTAATAGAGATGAATTATTAGAGATGAATTAACAGAGATGAATTAATAGAGATGAATTAACAGAGAAGAATTGATAGAGATGAATTAATAGAGATGAATTAATAGAGATGAATTACTAG
>BOPN01000968.1:149004-154323 GCA_017312705.2 Penaeus japonicus
CGTATCGGATCGCATGATTTCTCTCTCACCGTTCTCTTATCCATAACTTCTAGATCCAAATAAATTCTATACACCTTCCTCGGCTCGTCCAGACAACACCGTGTTCTTTCGTGTTCTTCTACGAATTTTACTTATTGCTTACTCGGTCTTGCATTTATTTATCAAACGCGTAACTTCCTTCCTTCAAAGACGCGACTTCCTCAATTCAAAGATGGCATTTCCTTTTCTAATACATTTTGTCGTAGTTTTTTCCTCACGTTTATTTCTTGCAACACACCTACAGCTTTCTATAAATTCGAGTATAGGGACCTTAACTTCAAATATTGAAAGACCATTACTTTTTTTTTTTTTTTTCAAAAAGTGACTTTTGTAACAAGTATTACTAAATAAGAATTAAATTTACTTATTACTTATGTGCTATCTAACCAAGGGAAATTCGTCATGAGTTAGAAATAAATAAACAAAATAAAGAGTACTTCAAGTTTATACTATGAAAAGTTGGAAACACTCAAACATGCCATTCTGTTTTTTTTTTGTTTTTTTTTTTTTACAAGGACTCTGGGCGGTCAATAAACTGTATAAACAAAGAAATTTGATATTGGTGCAGTCCCCGATTTGGCTCGATAATCTTCTGGTTTTAACTGAAATTGCAAAAGGAATTAAAAGATACTTCACCAAATGCCGTAGGTGAAGTTACCACCTATAAGTATGCATGTGTGCATGACATAATACAACTTAAGGCTAAGTTAGTCTCTCTCTCTCTCTTCCTCTTCCTCTCTCTCTCTCTCTCTCTCTCTCTCTCTCTCTCTCTCTCTCTCTCTCTATATATATATATATATATATATATATATATATGTGTGTGTGTGTGTGTGTGTGTGTGTGTGTGTGTGTGTGTGTGTGTGTGTGACATGATACAACTTAAGGCCAGATTTGCGGAGCAGATGCTTCGCCGGGCTTATATGCACTATATAAGCCTAGCTTATATAGTGCAAGCGCTGAGTGTGAGAGTGTCCTATGGAGTGTCGACTCGATCTGAGCTTGTACCTTGCCCACCGCGATGCCCAGCCACGGCAGTGACCGTCAGGCAACAGTGGAAACTCACGAGCTTGGACGGGGCTCGATCTGCCGACCACGGGGATGGGAGGTTGGCGCGCTACCACTGTACTACCTAGTCACCTAAAATACCATATAATACTTTATAATACTTTAGATAAGAATAAAGGCTGATATGACAAAAGAAATTAAAACTTCTTTTATGTCTAGACTTTATTCTTATTGGTTTAGGTGTTGGCACTATTCCCGTTGAATGCCAAGGAACCTCGTGCATATGCTCATATTTCTCCATGCACTTTGATCTTACGTTGTATCCATTGCAGGTAAAAAGGTCGTCAAGCTGCTCTGAATGCAGTCTCTCGTATCACAGGTGTTGCAATTGCATGACTGAGTCACAAAAATCATTTTGCAATAGGATTTGCTATACGATTTTATTTTTTTTCCACATGATTCATTTAGTATTATAAGTTTGAATAGAAGAAAAAAAATCAAATTGTTTTCATAGTAGGTGTGAAGAAATATTTGGAAAACCAAAAAAGGAAGTTTAAATTAGATAAATGAAAGAAAACATAATCAAAATGATGATAATATCAATAAAAGATATGATAATGACGCTATAACAGTATAACATCACTACTATTATTGATGATAAAACATAACAATAATGATAATGATAATAATATTACTATTGAGGTTAATAGTCCTAATGACTGTGCTAATACTAACAACAACAATAATAACAATCGTAATAACAATAATAATAATGATGATAAAAGATAGTCATAAAGAAATAAAATAACCATTATGATAATTGCAATGAAATTTATTACAAGCTATTGTTAGATTAATCATGAAATAATTTTTATAAACAGTTCATAGGAGACCATCTACACGAAGGCACTGTATCAAACAAACAAACAAACAAACTAAATACAAACAAGCAAAAAAGATAAACTAAGAGGAAGATTAACTAAAAACACAATAAAAAAGAAAGGGAATATAAGAAAAAAAAAGAAAAAGGAAGAAGAAGAAGAAGAAGAAGAAAAAAAAAAACTCATTATATTTTACGACATCATGCACCGAATGGACAAAGGACAGCGGACCAGGGAAAGCAGAGGAGAAGCAATAACGAATGAAGAGACATCCATAAAGAGAATAAAGGCTGGAAATAGGAAAGCACTGGAGGAACTCATAGGATGCAGACGACCATGTCATAGAGAGTTCATGCAACAGAGGGTGCCATGCAATAGAGGGTGCCATGCAGCAGAGATTGCCATGCAGCAGAGGGTGCCATGCAATAGAGGGTGCCATGCAGCAGAGATTGCCATGCAGCAGAAGGTGCCATGCAGCAGAGGGTGCCATGCAATAGAGGGTGCCATGCAGCAGAGATTGCCATGCAGCAGAGATTGCCATGCAGCAGAGGGTGCCATGCAATAGAGGGTGCCATGCAGCAGAGATTGCCATGCAATAGAGGGTGCCATGCAGCAGAGATTGCCATGCAGCAGAGGTTGCCATGCAACAGAGGGTGCCATGCAAGATCTAGGCTGAAAGGAAGTGGAAATTAATCAAACTGCTTGATATGCATCTATATAAAGAGCAGACGATGATCAGAGAGAGAAGCGCCAGAATTGAAAGCAAGTTGGCAGCAGACAGTGCATTTGCATTTAATTGCAGACAAGCGAGACGAAGTTTGTGCTTCACGAAGCTATTTCAATGTTCGAAAGATTTCAGTTTAGTTCATTTTGCAAGAAGAAGAATCATTTGACACGAGAGAGAGAGAAAGTAAGAGAGACGGAGGAAGGGAGGGAGGGGGGTGAGAGAGAGATAGAGACAGACAGATAGATAGATAGATAGAGAGAGAGAGAGAGAGAGAGAGTGACAGAGAGACAGAGACAGAGAGAGAATGAGAGAGAGGGAGGAAGGGAAGGAGAGAGGGAGAGAGAGAGAGAGAGAGAGAGAGAGAGAGAGAGAGAGAGAGAGAGAGAGAGAGAGAGAGAGAGAGAGAGAGAGAGAGAGAGAGAGAGAGAGAGAGAGAGAGAGAGAGAGAGAGAGAGAGAGAGAGAGAGAGAGAGAGAGAGAGAGAGAGAGAGAGAGAGAGAGAGAGAGAGAGAGAGAGAGAGAGAGAGAGAGAGAGAAAGACTGACAGAGAGACAGAGACAGAGAGAGAGAGACTGACAGAGAGACAGAGCCAGAGAGAGAATGAGAGAGATGGAGGAAGGGAGGGAGAGAGAGAGAGAGAGAGAGAGAGAGAGAGAGAGAGAGAGAGAGAGAGAGAGAGAGAGAGAGAGAGAGAGAGAGAGAGAGAGAGAGAGAGAGAGAGAGAGAGAGAGAGAGAGAGAGAGAGAGAGAGAGAGAGAGAGAGAGAGAGAGAGAGAGAGAGAGAGAGAGAGAGAGAGAGAGAGAGTAAGAGAATGAGAGAGATGAAGGAAGGGAGGGAGGGAGGGAGGAAGAGAGATGCAGGCAGAGAGAGAGAGAGAGAGAGAGAGAGATAGAGAGAATCAGACTGACAGAAAGAGAGAGAGAGAGAGAGAGAGAGAGAGAGAGAGAGAGAGAGAGAGAGAGAGAGAGAGAGAGAGAGAGAGAGAGAGAGAGAGAGAGAGAGAGAGAGAGAGAGAGAGAGAGACAGAGACAGAAACAGACATACAGACAGACAGACAGATCTATTTTCAAAAATGAAACGGATCACACAGCACTCTTGACAAGGACATAGGCATACACTTCCCATATCACGAAGCCTTCCCATACGTGTCAGGAATGGCCAGGAATCCGTTGAGTTTGACATTTCTATATTGGATCCTTTCTTGACAAAAAAAAATCGGCGATTGCACATTTGTCTCGCTGACTTTCGGCTTCTGTTGCACCTCCCTCGAATGTCAATGTTGAAGCTGCCTCTCTTCAGCTGTCTTCGATGTGATTGCGAGGTTTTGTTGCTCTATTTTTTGTGCCGGAGGGTTATAGATTGCACGTACTTAAGGTGTTTAATAAGGATGAAACGCTGTAGTACACTTAATGAGAAAAGAAACTGTGAATTCGTAGACAAACGTATATATTTGATGATAATGACGAAGATGATCTTGGTGATAATGATAATGGTAGTAAGAAGAGAGGTAATTTTTACAAAAAGGATAATTATGATAACGGCAGAAATAGATGCTATCGTTATTACTATTATCAATATTTATAAGATTGTATAAATACGTACACAATTGTCGATAGGAAATTCTTTGACTGGCTTTCCTAATTGCTATACCATTGTTTACCCTTTATGATATAATGACATATCATGATTATTAAGTTTTGTTTTTTCTGTCTCTTTTTTTATTTTATTATTTTTTTTTTGTCTTTTTTTTACTAATTCGTTGTTTATTAGAATTACATGCTCCAGTTCATGTTAGTTAATAACCCTTCTGATATTTATGATTATTAAGGTTTATACTTTTACATTTTTGCCACTAATGTTAATCTGTCTTTAATTATCAATGTCATGATTCTTGTCGAGTATTTAGTTAATTGTTATAATCATTGTTAAAGCTATAATAGTGATAAAGATTATATTTACTGTTATCGCTTTTATTTAATCATCATTGCCTGTGTTTTTACCATATTCTTTGCGTCTTCTTTTTTTGTATCCATTGTTCATTCATCCTTCCTTCTTCCTCTCTTTATCTCTCTATCTCTCTATCCATCTCACACATTCACTCACGGGCGAATTACTGAACCCCATGTATAACAACATATCTCTCTTTGTCTTCTTGTTTTTCGATCTCTTTCTCTCTCTTTATCCCTTTGTTATTTATGTTTTCCACTATCCCTTTATTATTTTGATTTTTTTCTCCCTTTATCATTTATCTATCTACCTATCTCTTTATCTATATCTTTATTTATATCTTTATTTCTCTCGTTTCACCCCTTTATCATTTTCTCTATCCCTCTTTATCTCTAATCATGTTGTCCTTCCCCCTCCCCCTCCCCCTCCCCCATCCCCACCTCCACCCCCACCCGCATCCCCCTCCCCATCCCCATCCCCATCCCCATCCCCATCCCCATCCCTCCCCCCATCCCCATCCCCCATCCCCCATCCCCATCCCCATCCCCATCCCCATCCCCATCCCTCCCCCCATCCCCATCCCCCATCCCCCATCCCCATCCCCATCCCCATCCCCATCCCCATACCCACCTCCACCCCCCTCCCCCATCCCCCTCCCCACCACCCCATCTCCCATCTCCACCCCCACCCCCACCCACGCCCCCATCCCCCACCCCATC
>BOPN01000968.1:180395-182895 GCA_017312705.2 Penaeus japonicus
TTCTGTATTCCTCTGTCCTATCTAATCATTCATCTGTTTAATAACATGTGAACTGAGCCGGATTAAAACCAACTGATGTGTAGCCAAATCAGGGTCCCCGTTCGTACCATTCGGTGTATCCAAGATGTGAGATTATATCCAGTTGATCGGGTGTAGCCCCCCCCCCAAAAAAAAAAAAAAAAAAAAAAATAGACAAAATAAATATTATATACATTCTATTTCTCTGCATAATAAAAAAAATATCATATACATTATATGCCTCTCTTAAAAAAGTGTTTTTACTGAATTATAGCGAAGCCAAGTTTGCGTGTGATTTTATATTTGAATCGCGATTAAGATTTTTCTTTTATCTACTTTTTCACAGAATATATTTGTTTTTGGATATCATTTCGGCGTTTCCAAGTCCTATGACCTCCTGATTAATTGATAAAGTTTAAAGTGAAGGACTCTTGTTAGGCCATGCCCTTGGGGACTATCTTATACTGCCAATGCCCTTGACTGATTGCATGCCCCTCCAAACATCAACTGTGGCATTCGCTCCGGAAGGCATAAACCAAGGTAAGGTGCTTCTAATACCTTGGTAGAGTTAAATATCATAGAATAGATATCTTTACTCCGTTTCAATTTTAGTCAAAACTTGTGAAAGATTTATATTATGCATAAAATATAAGAAATAACGCCCTCTTCTCTCTCTCTCTCTCTCTCTCTTTTTCTTTTATTTATTCATTTATTATTTTTTCTCAGTAATGATTCTCTTTAAATGCCATAATCTTTAGCAATTGAAATTTTCCATAAGAAGGTGGTATGAAAGTGATCGAAATGTCATGATCTCTTTTCTCCATCAGTCTCAATCAAAAAGAACACACACACACACACAATCACACACACACACACTCACAATCACAATCACACACACAATCACACAAACACACACACAATCACACACACACACACACAATCACACACACACACACATACACACACACAATCACACACACACAATCAAACACACAATCACACACACACATGCACAAACACCAGTCCGACCTAACCAAGAAGCAGACAGCTAATATTTGTGTCTATATTCCTCTGCCTTCAAGCATTTGCCTAATATTGACACGAAAATACCAGAGGGAAAAGTAGGAATGGTGATACAAAGAAGAACGCGCATAATAATAATGTGAATATTGTGCATGAGAAACGGTGATTACAATGTGAAAAGTGTGCATGAAAACGGTGATTACAATGTGAATATTGTGCATGAGAACGGTAATTACAATGTGAATATTGTGCATGAGAACGGTAATTACAATGTGAATATTGTGCATGAGAAACGGTAATTACAATGTGGATATTGTGCATGAGAAAGGTAATCATAAAGTGAATATTGTGCATGAGAAAGGTAATCATAAAGTGAATATTGTGCATAAGAAA
Source organism: Penaeus japonicus (assembly GCA_017312705.2). Classification (NCBI taxonomy): domain Eukaryota; kingdom Metazoa; phylum Arthropoda; class Malacostraca; order Decapoda; family Penaeidae; genus Penaeus; species Penaeus japonicus. The sequence continues at coordinate 181,830 of BOPN01000968.1, forward strand.
CGGTAATTACAGTGTGAATATTGTGCATGAGAACGGTAATCATAAAGTGAATATTGTGCATGAGAAACGGTAATTACAGTGTGAATATTGTGCATGAGAACGGTAATCATAGTGTGAAAATTGTGCATGAGAAAGGAGAAAGGTAATCATAAAGTGAATATTGTGCATGAGAATGGTAATCATAAAGTGAATATTGTGCATGAGAAAGGTAATCATAAAGTGAATATTATGCATGAGAACAGTAATCATAGTGTGAATATTGTGCATGAGAAAGGTAATCATAAAGTGGATATTGTGCATGAGAAAGGTAATCATAAAGTGAATATTGTGCATGAGAACGGTTATTACAATGTGAATATTGTGCATGAGAATGGTAATCATAAAGTGAATATTGTGCATGAGAATGGTAATCATAAAGTGAATATTGTGCATGAGAACGGTAATCATAAAGTGAATATTGTGCATGAGAATGGTAATCATAAAGTGAATATTGTGCATGAGAACGGTAATCATAAAGTGAATATTGTGCATGAGAACGGTAATCACAAAGTGAATATTGTGCATGAAAATGGTAATAACATGCATAATGCATAGAACACGAGAGATGTTATGAATGCTTTACATAATAACAATGATCATAATACGAATTATATACATTTCTCTTATGGTAATATGGAGGACGAGCCTGTGAGAATAATATGAATGAATGTGCAAGATAACGTGAATGAAAGAGTAGATAATGCACATAAGGTTAAACACAATGAGTCTTCTCTTCGCGGGGATGGTGCGACTTCTAGCAATGATGATAGTGCTCATAATGATGATGATAATAGGGATAGTGATGATGGTTATGATTTAAATATTTGATATATTATGATAAAAATATATGATGATTATAATGAAGATATGTGATATGTTATAATAAAAATATATGATGGTTATGATAAAGATATATGATATGTTATAATAAAGATATATGATGATTATAATAAAGATATATGATATGTTATAATAAAAATATATGATGGTTATGATAAAGATATATGATATATTATAATAAAAATAT
>BOPN01000968.1:187895-190395 GCA_017312705.2 Penaeus japonicus
AAAAAAATGCTTGCTTGCTTGCTTGATAGGTCTCTTAATGGAAGGACAAAAGATCTCGATGAAAAAAAAAGAAAAAAATGCTTGCTTGCTTGATATGTCTCTCAGTGGAAGAACAGAAGATCTCGATGAAAAAAAGGAAAAAAAAACTGGTTGCTTGCTTGCTTGATAGGTCTCTTAGTGAAAGGACGAAAGATCTCGATGCAAAAAAAAACGCTTGCTTGCTTGCTTGATAGGTCTCCTAGTGGAAGGAGAGAAGATCTCGATGAAAAAAGGAAAAAAAAAACTGCTTGGTTGCTTGATAGGTCTCTTAGTGGAAGGACAAAAGATTTCGATTAAAAAAAAGAAAAAACACAGACAAACACACAAACACTAACACTACCACACGCTACCACACACACACACACACACACACACAAACACAAACACTACCACACAAACACACTAACCCCCCCCCCTCCCCACACGCACACACACTAATACACACCTTCTTCTCCACCAAATACCAAATTAATCCCGGAAACCACCTCCCAGCCTAGCCACCACCATCACCAAGACCCATCAACGTGAAAATCTTCCCCGAAATACAAGCGGCGCAGCAGGTCCCTCTAACCCTCCTTTACACTCCACTCCACGCAGAGCAACTCCAGCCTCCACTCCTTGCCACTCCAGCACTCTTCCTGACGCGGTGACACGGCCTCAAGATGCTGTGGAAGAGCCTTGAGATGAAGACGTGAGCGAGGGAGTAATTGCTGTGGGAACTCTGCAACACGCTTCTGCAACATGCTTCTGCAACATGCTTCTTGGGAAAAGCAAAACAGGACACAAAGCTTCTTGGTGGAAATTGGCTCATCTTGCCTGGGAGAGGGAGAGGAGGAGGAGGGAGGGATGGAGGGAGGGAGGGAGGAGGAGGAGGAGGAGGAAGGGAGAGAGGAGGAGAAGGAAGGGAAGGAGGAGGAGGGAGGAAAAAGAGAAAGAGAGAGCAAGATAGGAAAGAGGAGAGCAAAAGAGAAAGAGAGAGAGAGAGAGAGAGAGAGAGAGAGAGAGAGAGAGAGAGAGAGAGAGAGAGAGAGGTTATGATATTAAATTCATTCAAACAAGTAGGTCACATAGAATGCACTGACAACATAATCACGAATATGATTATGTATGCACACGCGTAATCGTAGATGACAAATTGATTTAAAGCGAGGAAGACATCAGATTAAGACTTGAAGGCAAAGTCTGGAAAGAATCAAAACCATAATTCCTCATCATGGTGCAGCATGAACCTTCTAATGCTTCAAGTCAAATATATCTAATTTTCTTGATGCCAGAGGAAATCTTTCTAAATAATCTGCTTTCAAGAAAAAAAGAAAAAAAAAAAAAAAAAAAAAAAAAAAAAAAAAAAAAAAAAAACGCATCTAAAAATTAAATATGTTAAAAAAAGGGTGTGTGTGTGTATATATAACCATAATCCTAAAATTAGGAGAATGTGTTTTAAATAATAGCAAAGATGTGATCAGAGGCTGTGAGTACTAGTACTTAAGCCTCAAACTGGTCTGTGGGGAGGAGTCTACATAAAACATTACGCAACACCACTCACCAACAAGAGCAAAGCAGGATCTACGTGAGGAAGGTTGGAAAAAGGGGATTCCCCCAAATGGACCTACGAAAAAAAGAAAAAAAAGAAAAGGAGTGAAATAAATAAAATCCCTTGAAATTTTACCCGAAGGATTTTTTTTTTTTTTTTTTTTTTTTTTTACAAAGTATAGTTGCCTTTCACTCCCATTGGAAAAAAAAAAAATATATATGGATTCGTTTTTTTTTTTTTTTTTACTCACAAAGATATCGCCAACGGTTTGATATGAAGTTCAACTGAATTCCATTTACACTGTTACACAATCTCTCAGTTGTGTACCTTGCCTGAACTATATTGTGGTTTGATTCTCTCTGAGAGCTATTCAGATTTTAATTACTAAAGATTCTTAGTTGAATCTCTAAAGGATATGTCACTGAATCATTCCAACTGACCTTTCGATTATCATATTCTTAGTATTATATATATATATATATATATATATATATATATATATATATATATATATATATATGTATATATATATATATGTATATATATATATATATATATATATATATATATATATATATATATATATATATATATATTTTTTTTTTTTCTCTCTCTCTCTCTCTCTCTCTATCTCTCTCTGTCCTTTTATAGCAAATGCATTCTCTTTAATTATCGTAGTTGAATATATCCAGATAGTATCAGTATTAATCATTTTGCAGAAAATTTGATAAACTTATGTAAAAATAAAAAGAAAAAAAGAGGCAAGTAATGTGTAGACTAGTAAATATATCTATTAGCTTAAGGCATCATCATCATCATGGTTATCACGAATTGCACATGGAAGGTATCATCATTATCATTATCGTCATTGTTATTGTTACTCTCCTTATTAGAAGTAGCAATCGTAGAAGTATCACCATCAATATCACC
>BOPN01000968.1:205395-207895 GCA_017312705.2 Penaeus japonicus
CATAAGAAAGCACCAAAATCCATGATCATCATCGCTAAGAGACAACAACACTAAAGCAATTGTAATTACCTACAATAAATTCTCTCTACGTATTTTGTATTTCCTATCATATGGACGCTCCAGTTTCATCACGTGTCTGCAAACAACAAGTATGTCAATCGCAAATCTTTTAGAAATTGTTGCTAATCCAAAAATTCAAGAAGAGTAAAACATACTAAAAGGATTAAGGACCTGACGTGCACTTGCAAGAAGAGAACAGGGAAGTGAAATGAACAACGAAAAATGTTTAAATTAAGTATTGTTTGTAATAAAGATGGAATAATCACCGAAAGTATTTACAACCAATCGTAAACGCTTAAGAAAAAAACGTGATGAGAACAATAGCATTGATAATGATGATAACCACAGAACAGCAATAATAGCGGTAACGATATAATTATGGTAGTAACAGAGATGATGATAAGTGTAATAACGGTGATAATGATATTGACTAATTGTAGCAAACAGCACCAATACAAACGAACAACAACGGCAATATCAAGAACAATATTATGAGAACGATACTATCATGATGATGATACTAAAGTGAATGATAAAGATAATGATGATGCAGATTATACTATCTCAAAAAATATACTGATATATAAAGCAAATGAATCAAAACAACATTCAGTGTTATTATCCTTCCATGTAATCTTGATAATGATTTGAAAAACTATACATACTTCGTCTGTTCTTATTAAGATTGATTATTCTTTTATAACCGCACCAAATATCCTTTTGGATAACATGCTTCATAAATAGTGTTGTTAACTCAAAGATATCTGAATTTTATCCTTTTCGCAATAGCGAAAAGGATATATGTATATATATATATATATATATATATATATATATATATATATATATATATATATATATATATATATGTATATATATATATATATATATATATATATATATATATATATATATATATATATATATATATACATATATATATATATATATATATATATATATATATATATATAAATATGTATACATATATATATATATATATATATATATATATATATATATATATATATATATATATATATATATATATCCACTGTAGAAATATATCTCCTTTTTTGTATTAGAAATCTAGATTCATGTGCAAATATTCTTCCCTGCCATATGAGTCCCACAAGCATTGTTGAGACCGAGTCGCAGTTTAAACCCTCAACAACTCTTACGCAAATATGTGAGTGTAATTTTTTGGATTTCCACTCCACTTCCATTTCCTACGCAGTTAAAAGGAGCTTACATTTACACTTCCATTCCGACTTGAGCGTGAAGTATTCATTCAATATTTGCAACTAATCTCGTTTACCTTCGAGCGTTTGCCTCATATTGACATTGAAAAATCCGATGATATGTCTAAAGATACAATGCTAATGGATTTTTTTGAATTAAAGGAATGTGGTAAATGTTATTTGTAATACTACGTAGACTAACAGATTTCGCCTTGAAATTCTACGGATAAATACCTCCACATTTCATTATACTGTAGTGAATAACGGAGTCACTGAAAACAATGGTGTATTTTATAATTACGTGCACATACACGCGCACACATGTTTGCTGCCTTCCACGAATTATCCAAGGGAAATTACACGCTTAATCACAGATATTAAGTGGATGCTTAAATATACATACACACACATACATACATACATATATATATATATATATATATATATATATATATATATATATATGTATATATATATACATATGCATATATATATATATATATATATATATATATATATATATATATATATATATATATATATATATATATATATATATATATATATATATATATATATATATATATATATATATATATATATATATATATATGTATGTATGTATATATACATATACATACATACATATATATATATATATATATATATATATATATATATATATATATATATATATATATATATATATATATATATATATTATTATATACATATATATATATATATATATATATATATATATATATATATATATATATGTGTGTGTGTGTGTGTGTGTGTGTGTGTGTGTGTGTGTGTGTGTGTGTGTGTATTAGCAGGAACGATTCATCATACAGGGAAGCTTGATTTAGTATATAATATCTTATTAAGTAGCTCGAAGGCTAAAAACATAACGGAACTGTTTTTTAATATCTCACTTCAGTAGACTCTTCTTCCATACCTGCTCTGATGTCGATTAAGACAGATAGACTGGGCTTTCAAACTATCAGAAGAACTGAAGTGTAACCCTTCGGCTAAACACCACAGGCTTATTGAATGCATACAAATGAAGAGGCAATAAATGGCTGCATAAAAGGTAAAGCCAATAAGGGAAATATTTCAATTTAAGTAGAGAGAGAGAAATAGAGAGAGAGAGAGAGAGAGAGAGAGAGAGAGAGAGAGAGAGAGAGAGAGAGAGA
>BOPN01000968.1:217895-235395 GCA_017312705.2 Penaeus japonicus
GATATTGGGTAGGGGTATGTCATTTTTTTTTTTTTTTTTTTTTTAAGGGGTAGGGGTATGTAATATTCTTTTTTTTTTCCTCTAATTTTAATCTTTGGGTATATTCGTGGGGGTATCAAGGCTCTGGGTAGGGCTATATACGTACATGGGTATCAAGTGTTTCTATAATGTCTTAAAGTATCGAAAGGTAAGGATAATTTAAAATTGTAACTAAAATAGTAAATAAACTTGAATAAATTATGTGTACATAATCAAAAGTATTATTATAATAAAGCAGTATTATAGCCCCATTAAATAGGAATAAAGGAAGGAGGAAAGAGAGAGAGAGGATATAATGACTCATGTGTATCGAATGGACACAGTATTTTTCTCATGGGTAACATGTTCGTACAGGTATGTCGCAATCAATCGATAGCTTACGTCTGTAACATATTTCTGCAGAATCACTCAGATCGATAAAGGGTGGCTGCGTATTACTTACGCACGCACAAAAAACATACACATACACACGCACACACACACATACACATACACTCACACACACATACATACACACACACACGCACACAAACACACACATACACACAAACACACACATACACACGCACACACACAAACACAAATACAAACACACACACACACACAAATACAAACACATACATACATATACACACAAATACAAAACACAAACACACACATACACACGCACACACACAAATACAAAACACACACAAACACATACAAACGCACACACAAACACACACACACATACAAACACACACACATACAAACACACACACACACACAAACACACACACACACACATACACACAAACACACAAATACAAAACACAAACACACACATACACACGCACACACACAAATACAAAACACACACAAACACAAACATACACACATACAAACACACACACACATACAAACACACACACATACAAACACACACACACACTCTCATACACACACATATACGCACGGTCAGAGTTGTCTGACTGTGAGAGTGAAAGGGAAAAACGAGGACGCGGGGGAGGAGTTATTCATGGTTACTCAAATACACGTATCAATTAATGAAAAGTAATTAAGTTTAATTCCTTATCTTATAAATATATAAGGATGAGAATAAAAAATATATATATTCGTATCAATTTTCATTCATGTAAAATACAGTATACATTATATATACATATAACTTGTTTGGTCTTTGATGACTTATCATGACCTGTATAAAACTCTCCTTCCTTCGCCTCACACAAGTTTTTTTCTTTTCAATGGATATAATATGTAACATTAAATCAGATAGTTTATCCTGATGTTCCTGTAAATAACGTTTAAAAATTGCACTTCTAGGGATATACCAATGAAAAGGAGGAAAAGAGAGAGGCACGAGGATAAGAAGATCGAAGAGAAGAGAAAAGAAAGAAAGGAGGGAAGATGGGGAAATCGTAAGAGAAAGGGGAATATGAACAGACAAAAAAAAGGGGTTAGAGAGACAATTAAGAGAGGAGGATGGCGAGATAAAATAACGATAGATTAAAAAGAAAAATAAGGAAAAGAAAGATAAGAAAGAAAGGAAATTGAACGAATGGAAAGGATGGGATTCTTTAAGTGGAAAAATAGGAAAGATCGGAAAGAAAAAAAAAAGAATAAAGAGAAAAAAATGGAAACAAGGCAGTTAAAATGAGTAAAGGAAAGAAAAAGAAACAGAAACCTGTGAAAAGATGAAGAAAGAGAAAGAGAAAGATCAGACAATGAAATGAAATTGTAAAAAGCGAGAGAAAGACGGATAGAGAGAAAAACAATACAACAAAACTGGATCAAGAAAATAAAAGGGAAGAATGAAAAGAAGGACTATGAAAAAGAAAAAAGAAAAAAAAGAAGAGAGAGAGAAATAGGAAAAAAAGGGAAAAGGGAGAGGGAGAAAGAGAAATGTGGGAGGGGTTGAGGAAAGTGAGAGTGATAGAGAGGGAGAAAGTGAGAGATAGAGAGTTAGAGAAAGAGAGAGAAAGGGACAGAAAAGAAAAAGGAAGGGTGAAAGGTTTTATAGATGAAATGGAAGGAACAGGGATATGGAGGGGAAAAAGTGGAGTGTGGAAGAGAGGGTGGGGAGGGGGAAGGCGGGGATGGGGGGAGAGGAGAGAGAGAGTAGAGGGAAGAGGAGGGGTGGATAAGATAGGGGTGGGGGAGGAGGGAGAGTGAAGGGAAAGGGGAGGAGGTAGATAGGTAGGGGTGGACGGAGGAGTGGGGTGGGGGGCTGGGTAGGATGGCGAAAGGGTGGAGGAGGAGGTGAAGAAAAAGAAGAAGATTGAGGAACAAGAGGAGGGGAAGAGGATAGAGAGGGGAGAAGGATAGATGGATAGAAAGGATGGAGGAGGAATGGGTAAATAGGGGGAAGGAGAACGAAAGAAGAGGGATGAGGAAGAAGAGAGAGGAGGAAGAAAGGGAAGAAGAAGAAAGGAGGGAAGGAAGAAGGACACCTTAACAAATTTCTAAGTAAAACTCTGAAAATCCTGGAAAAAAAAACGCAATAATAATTATTTTAATACACATAAAGGGGGACACAAAAAGAGCCAGGAACTACCGACCTATAAGCCTACTTAATCATCTATAAACCACCACAAAAATCATCACAGTCCGCATCACCATACATTAGATTCAAAACAACCCAGGGAACAGGCAGGGTTCCGCAGCGGATTCTCAACTACAGACCATATCCACACACTAACCCAAATATAACCCCTGTGTGTATGGTATTTGTAGTTCATTCATAGTTCTTCTCTCTCATTCATAAATATCTTACAAATGAAAACCAATCTTTTTCCGTTTTGGCGGTGCAGTTTAATCAGCAATCTGTTATTATTCGGAACATCTGTTACTCGCGGTATTATGCCAGTCAGTTTACATTCATTTGTCAAAATAGTAATATAAGGGGATTATAATAAAACTAGTCATATTACCGGTTGATGTATATTTGCTGACGGACAACAAAAAAAAAAGTTATTTGAAGTTACGACATACCGCGTTACATTTTTTAAGTTTTCATGATAAAACATAATATATATTACCGTGCGATACATTTTATACACTTATCAGTAATATCAATATCTATTACATAAGTAATACTATTTAGTTCTTATAATTATTATCATCATTAATAACATTAATAACAGGCCCCGAGGAGATGTCACAAGCACAACATCAATTGAAAAGCCTTTCGAAGTCCAGCCATATTACGCAACACTGGTAGATAATGAGTACGCCACTCGTCATCATTATCATCATCATCTCTACGCCGTCTTCCAAACCCGCTAGGAACGATAATTTGTAAAACGTCCCTATTCCCCATCGCTATAAGGGTTACTTGTTTGATAATGTTTTCAAAATAACGTCGTCTATTTTCCACTGTATCTTCCTTCAACCCGTTAACATAGTGTGACCTTGACGTAGTAACGATCGTCTTGGCTCGTTGTTATCTTCGAAGGGTTCGCCGAATCCAAATCCGAGTCACACGGCGATGAGACACGACCATCCTCTCCTGGCCGGTGGGTAATAGGAATAACAGATCCTGGTTTCCTCGAGTAGCTCGATCGGCCCGATGCAAATTGTACAGACGTCTCCTTCCGGGATGAATTTCTTCATACTCGTATTCTTGTAGAGACTTGGCAATACTGTATGGTTCGATAGGATATAGCATTTACGCTATATAAGATGAAGTAGCTTGACTCGCTTCTGCTTGGACCGGATAATTTTTTCCTATGGTCTGCGCTATGGAAGCAATGTCCCATCATGTCTGAATCAAAATAAATCGAATAATACACGTTCAGTCGGAACCCTGTTTGGTTTTATACCCCTTTCACAATCTGTCCTGCATCACACCTAATACGTGTGCGCGCGTATATCCATTGAAAATATCGACCATTGCTGTTTGTTTGTTTGTTTGTACCCTCACCTCGTTGTTTATATATTTTGTCTAGTTATATGATTCCCAGTTTGAGAGCATTCCTTTGTTTTACATCGGTCTTTTTTCTTTTTTCTTGGGATGATTCCTCGACAATTTTCCACCAATAGAATACTTTCTTAAAAAAGGTTGCCGGTAGAATTTCAAGTGGGAATTGCGCCATTCTATGCAACAAAGCTACACGAGGGACTTGTTCCAAAGTGAGCAACTTTGTTTCCGATGTTATTAATTTTATATTACATTTTTACCAGAAAGGGGACCCATGACATTTTCCTATCATCCCAAACAATATTAGGCTGTCCATCGAGTAATATTATAACTGACTTTGCGTATTCCTTTTTAGTTGAAGGTAACGATACATTAATTACGGCATTCATGAGGATTTCCTTAATGGTATTGGAGACACCTGAAGGTGACGGTAACAAAAGTACACCGGGAGGAGGAGGGGGGAGGGTGAGGGGAGAGGTCTGCAACATAAGCAGGTGCGAATGATTTGACATTGGAAAATATTGATTTTTGCTTTGCTCTCGAGGGTACTGTTCTGGGTGGTGGATGGTGACGCAACTGTTTCCGTGTGGGTGGAGTTACTGCTTAGGAATTTACTGGCAATTTCTACGGGAACAATACAGAATTCTCTCATCCTATAAGACTGAAAATAAGATTCGTTGTCAGGGGTATGATAATGGATAAAATATTACCACCCCTTCTGGATAATAGTACATTTTTCTTTTTGTAAGCGGCATTCTTTTCCGAGCGATTACTCTATTATCATTCTTGTATTTTGCGAGTTTATTGACAATACTCGCGCTAGTAGTAATTTTTTTTTTTTTTTTTTATATAGAAAATTTGAGAGTATGTCTGAAATACAGTTGACCTCTTTCGTCTTTAAGCCTTGTAATAACCATTTCCTAAATTTTGGGGAGCCCGGCGAGAAGGATTATCAAATCCTTGTGGTCAAAATAAAATCAGGACACATTGGATAGGATGACTGTGGGTGTAATTCTACATAAAAGGTATCACATGTTCTTTGCCTTTTTTGAATTTTATTTTCGACAACTATCACATTTTGAAAAATGAAGAACAAGTTTGATATCCATTTTATCTCTTTTTTCCAATGTGGAGATAAGAGTTTTTATTGTCATATTGCATCTACATAAGTAACAATTTGTTTTGCTGGAAATGAAACTGTTTGATGGCAAAATATTCAGGATAAATATATAACATTTCTTTGTCAGCTACACATACTTTAAATATATTCTTCAATCACAAACCTATAAGACACATTGCATTTCTTATGTATGTACGTATTTTATAAGGAAACGTAAAGCAAAAATGTACGTTTATAACCCATTAAGGACAGCTGACTTCCCAATTTTACATCCATATGGAACGGGCATATTTTGACAAATAAATAGTCATTAAATCAAGAAAAATAACCATCAATAGATTGAAAAAAAACTCATCAAAGAAAGAATTTGATTTCATTCACATCTAATTCTGCCGGGGTTGGGTAGCATAGCAGTGATGAGTGACGCAGAAAATGAAAGTTGGTCTGTCAGACTGACTGTCTGTGACTGCAGCTGGAGGCCAATGAACAGAATAACATATATCATTATACCTATCAGCAGGATAAAGTAAATCAGCTTTGAATCTCATCCTATTATCATTATCATAATTATTATCAAGATCATCATCACTATTATCATCAGCCCATGGACTGAGAATTTCATTCTGGAAAATTACACATTCTTTAGGAATTAATTATATATACAAAGGTAGGTAGTAGGAGGCGAATATCAAACAACTTAAGGAATCTTTAGACCTTATTGTTCTGTTCAAACTCCTCAAAAAGTAAACTGGATAAAATACATCTACATGATATCATCATATATGTCCACGACTAGACAACCAATAAATATTCAAACCCAGGAAAAAGAAAAGAATTATGCATACAAATACATAAAGTCCATTTCAGAGTATCCTCAGAGAATTTTCTGTTAGCCAATGCAACTATGCTATACTGATAAAGAGAAGAGATGGGTAAAATAATCTAATGGAATTACTAAGATATAACAAAATTAGGAGTAAATTGGCCTCTTTTCCAGCTTCTCCGTAAGTCTTTATTAATAACTGCTTAATGTCCTCTTGCTGGGCTATGCAGAGGTTTCCAATATGTTTGTAATAGAGATACAGATACAAAATTACATTCCTAAATGTATTATCATGAAATATTTCCATGAAACCAGAAAGAGGACATATTGTCATTACCTGAAATCAAGGCAATCAAGTATGTTGTATATTATCTTTCTTAGTATAACTAATTTTTTTCCTAAACAAAATAGTCATGACTGATATGAAAAAATTATCTTTTCTACTGGCATGAAATATGTTAATGATATGAAACTATATGTACACTGAAAACTACATTATACTGTACATGTAATTAAAACTATATCACACTACTGCATGAATATAAACATAGTTAGATATATAATCACACACACAGACAAAAATAAATACGCCTGCACTCACGCGCACGAAACACAAACATAAATATGTATATACAGATTTATACAGATATATATATATATATATATATATATATTTCTTTCTTTATATATATTTTGTTAAATATTATGCATCTTTCAAATATATAGTCATTTTTGTATATGAATCATGTCATTAATACTTATGACCATATATGAACAAAAAGACGAAAAGGCTTTAAATTAGACTTAGTAATCTGTAACTTTATTATTATTATTATTTTTTTAATGGGCTTTTATGATTTTATTTAAGATTAAGGAATATAATGCATTAATATTGAATTGGAAGGAAAAGGCATTGATGATGAATGGTTCAGTACCAAAGTTTTATTTTCAGATTGGTATTTGCATAATTTTATCATCCAGAGATTTTTTTCTTGTAATAAATGAACAAATTATCACGTATATATTTTCATATATATATGATTTAGATATATACTTGAATTTTCTGGAGTGATTCATTTTAACAGATGTAATATAAACAGATTATTCATTTTTTGTGTATATGATGAAAAGGAGCCATGGTGGAGCTATTTTACAGTGAATCGTTACCTGTAGAATCGCACTCCATTTAGGATGAATTAGATAAGATCTACATAAAAAAATGTCATTGTGTAAGGATATTCACACAAATACAATTTATTTAGTTATTGATATGTTGGATAAAATCTTTGTAAATAGCATTAGGTGGTAAATGTACACATCCCATTTGTTACAAACGAACATACACAGAAGTACAGGTGCCATATGACATATCACAATGAGTTTTTTTGTTTTTTTTAATCTATTGATGGTTATTTTTCTTGATTTAATGACTATTTATTTGTCAAAATATGCCCGTTCCATATGGATGTAAAATTGGGAAGTCAGCTGTCCTTAATGGGTTATAAACGTACATTTTTGCTTTACGTTTCCTTATAAAATACGTACATACATAAGAAATGCAATGTGTCTTATAGGTTTGTGATTGCTGAATATATTTAAAGTATGTGTAGCTGACAAAGAAATGTTATATATCTATCCTGAATATTTTGCCATCAAACAGTTTCATTTCCAGCAAAACAAATTGTTACTTATGTAGATGCAATATGACAATAAAAACTCTTATCTCCACATTGGAAAAAAGAGATAAAATGGATATCAAACTTGTTCTTCATTTTTCAAAATGTGATAGTTGTCGAAAATAAAATTAAAAAAAGGCAAAGAACATGTGATACCTTTTATGTAGAATTACACCCACAGTCATCCTATCAATGTGTCTGATTTTTATTTTGAAATACAAGGATTTGATAATCCTTCTCGCCCGGGCTCCCCCCAAATTTAGGAAATGGTTATTACAAGGCTTAAAGACGAAAGAGGTCAACTGTATTTCAGACATACTCTCAAATTTTCTATATAAAAAAAAAAATTATTACTAGCGCGAGTATTGTCAATAAACTCGCAAAATACAAGAATGATAATAGAGTAACTGCTCGGAAAAGAATGCCGCTTACAAAAGAAAATGTACTATTATCCAGAAGGGGTGGTAATATTTTATCCATTATCATACCCCTGACAACGAATCTTATTTTCAGTCTTATAGGATGAGAGAATTTCAGTATTGTTCCCGTAGAAATTGCCAGTAAATTCCTAAACGGTAACTCCACCCACACGGAAACAGTTACGTCACCATCCACCACCCAGAACAATTTTACCTCTGAGCAAAACAAAAAATCAATATTTTCCAATGTCAAATCATTCGCACCTGCTTATGTTGCAGACCTCTCCCCTCACCCTCCCCCCCACCTCCTCCCGGTGTACTTTTGTTACCGTCACCTTCAGGTGTCTCCAATACCATTAAAGGAAATCCCTCGCTAGATGCCGTACTACGTATCGTTACCTTCAACTAAAAGGAATACGTAAAGTCAGTTATAATATTACTCGATGGACAGCCTAATATTGTTTGGGATGATAGGGAAAATCTCATGGGTCCCCTTTCTGGTAAAAATGTAATATAAAATTAATAACATCGGAAACAAAGTTACTCACTTTGGATCAAGTCCCTCGTGTAGCTTTGCTTTCGCATAGAATGGCGCAATTCCCACTTGAAATTCTACCGGCAACCTTTTTTAAGAAAGTATTCTATTGGTGGAGGAAAAGGTAATAGAATCATCCCCAAGAAAAAAAAAAGAAAAAAGACCGATGTAAGGAGTAAAGGAATAAGTTTCTCAAACTGGGAATCGTATAACTAGATAAAATATATAAACAACGGGTGAGTACAAACAAACAAACAAACAGCAATGGTCGATATTTTCACGATATACGCGCGCACGCGTGTGGGTGGTGATGCAGGACAGGTGTGAGAGGGGTATAAAACCAAACAGGGGTCTGACTGAACGTGTATTATCTGACCTGACACGTTCAGACATGATGGAGGACATTGCTCCCTTAGCGCAGACCGTAGGAAGAGTATCCGATTCCAAGTTTAGAAGCAGTCAACACTTCATCTTATATAGCGTAAATGCTATATCTATCGAACCACGGTATTTTCGCCAAGTCTCTACAAAAAGAATACGAGTATGAAGAAATTCATCGAAAGAGGAGACGTCTGTACAATTTGTATCGGGCCGATGTGACTACTCGAGGGAAACCAGGATCTGTTATTCCACAATACCCACCGGCGGGAGAGGATGGTCCGTGTCTCATCGCCTGTGTGACTCAGTTTGGATTCGGCGAACCCTTCGAAGATAACAGCAAGGCCAAGACGATCGTTACTACGTCAAAGGATGCACACTATGTTAACGGGTTGAAGGAAGATACAGTGGAAAATAGACGACGTTATTTTGAAAACATTATCAAACAAGTAACCCTTATAGCGATGGGGAATAGGGACGTTTACAAAATTATCGTTCCTAGCGGGTTTGGAAGACGAGGTCGTAGAGATGATGATGATAATGATGACGAGTGGCGTACTCATTATCTACCAGTGTTGCGTAATATGGCTGAGAGACTGAAGGCTTTTTCAATTGATGTTGTGCTTGTGACATCTCCTTAAGAACTCGTGATATTAATGTTATTAATGATGATAATAATTATAAGAATAACAAATGGCTGGTTTATGTAATAGATATTGATATTACTGATAAGTATATAAGATGTATCGCACGGTAATATATATTATGTTTAATATTGAGAAACTAAAAAAAATGTAACACTTGGTAATAGATATTAACTTCATAACTTTTTTTTGTTGTCCGTCAGCAAATATACATCAACCGGTAATATGACTAGTTTTTATTATAATCCCCTTATATTACTATTTTGACAAATGAATGTAAACTGATAACATAATACCACTTGAGTAACGAATGTCTGAATAATAACAGATTGCTGATTAAACTGCACCGCCAAACGGGAAAAGGTGGTTTTCATTTGTAAGATATTTATGAATAGGAGAAAGAACTATGAATGAACTACAAATACCATACACACAGGGGTTATATTTGGGTTAGTGTGTGGATATGGTCTGTAGTTGAGAATCCGCTGCGGAACCCTGCCTGTTCCCTAGGTTGTTTTGAATCTAATGTATGGTGATGCGGACTGTGATGATTTTTGTGAACAGTTGAGGATGATTGAAAGTAGGCTTATAGGTCGGTAGTTCTTTAAGTCTTTTGTGTCCCCCTTTATGTGTATTAAAATAATTATTATTGCGTTTTTTTCCAGGATTTCAGGGTTTTACCTTAGAAATTTGTTAAAAAGATTGGTCGGCTTCTTCCCTTCCCTCCTTTCTTCTTCTTCCCTTTCTTCCTCCTCTCTCTTCTTCCTCATCCCTCTTCTTTCGTTCTCCTTCCCCCTATTTACCCATTCCTCCTCCATCCTTTCTATCCATCTATCCTTCTCCCCTCTCTATCCTCTTCCCCTCCTCTTGTTCCTCAATCTTCTTCTTTTTCTTCACCTCCTCCTCCACCCTTTCGCCATCCTACCAGCCCCCCCACCCCACTCCTCCGTCCTACCACCTCATCCATCTACCTCTCCTCCCCTTTCCCTTCACTCTCCTCCTCCCCCACCCCTATCTTGTCCACCCCCTCCCTCTCCCTCTACTCTCTCTCTCCTCTCCCCCCATCCCCACTTATTCCCCCCCTCCCCACCTCTCTTCCACCCCCCTCCCCCTTTTCCACCTCCCTGTTCCTTCCATTTCATCTATAAAAACCTTTCACCCTTCCTTTTTTCTTTTCCTATCTTTCTCTCTCTTTCTCTAACTCTCTATCTCTCACTTTCTCCTCTCATCACTCTCACTTCTTCTCAACCCCTCCCACATTTCTCTTTCTCCCTCTCCCTTTTCCCTTTTTTTTCCTATTTCTCTCTCTCTTCTTTTTTTTTCTTTTTCATAGTCCTTCTTTTCATTCTTCCCTTTTATTTTCTTGATCCAGTTTTGTTGTATTGTTTTTCTCTCTATCCGTCTTTCTCTCGCTTTTTACAATTTCATTTCATTGTCTGATCTTTCTCTTTCTTCTTCATCTTTCACACATTTCTGCTTTCTTTTCTTTCCTTTACTCATTTTAACTGCCTTGTATCCATTTTTTTTTCTCTTTATTCTTTTTTTTTTTCTTTCCGATCTTTCCTATTTTCCACTTAAAGAATCCCATCCTTTCCATTCGTTCAATTTCCTTTCTTTCTTATCTTTCTTTTCCTTATTTTTCTTTTTAATCTATCGTTATTTTATCTCGCCATCCCTCCTCTCTTTCATTCATCTCTCTAACCCCCTTTTTTTTTGTCTGTTCATATTTCCCTTTCTCTTACGATTTCCCCATCTTCCCTCCTTTCTTTCTTCCTCTTCTCTTCGACTCTTATCCTCGTGCCTCTCTCTTTTCCTCCTTTTCATTGGTATATCCCTAGAAGTGCAATTTTTAAACGTTATTTACAGGAACACTGTGGGATAAACTATCTGATTTAATGTTACATATTATATCCATTGAAGAAAAAAAAAACTTTATGTTCATACAGGGTATGATAAATTAAGACAAAAGACCAAACAAGTTATATGTATATATAATGTATACTGTATTTTACATGAATGAAAATTGATACGAATATATATTTTTTTATTCTCATCCTTATATATTTATAAGATAAGGAATTAAACTTAATTACTTTTCATTAATTGATACGTGTATTTGAGTAACCATGAATAACTCCTCCCCCGCGTCCTCGTTTTTCCCTTTCACTCTCGCAGTCAGACAACTATGTGTGTGTATGAGAGTGTGTGTGTGTGTGTGTGTGTGTGTGTGTGTGTGTGTGTGTGTGTTTGTGTGTGCGTTTGTATGTGTTTGTGTGTGTTTTGTATTTGTGTATGTGCGTGTGTATGTGTGTGTTTGTGTTTTGTATTTGTGTGTATGTGTGTATATGTATGTATGTGTTTGTATTTGTGTGTGTGTGTGTGTTTGTATTTGTGTTTGTGTGTGTGTGTGTATGTGTATGTTTGTGTGTGTGTGTGTGTGTTTGTATTTGTGTGTGTGTGTTTGTATTTGTGTGTGAGTGTGTGTATGTGTATGTTTTTGTAAGTGTGCGTAAGTAATACGCAGCCACCCTTTATCGATCTGAGTGATTCTGCAGAAATATGTTACAGACGTAAGCTATCGATTGATTGCGACATACCTGTACGAACATGTTACCCATGAGAAAAATACTGTGTCCATTCGATACACATGAGTCATTATATCCTCTCTCTCTCTTTCCTCCTTCCTTTATTCCTATTTAATGGGGCTATAATACCTTTAATTATAATAATACTTTTTGATAATGTACACCTTCATTTATTCAAGTTTATTTACTATTTTAGTTACAATTTTTAAATTTATCCTTACCTTTCGATACTTTAAGACATTATAGAAACACTTGATACCCATGTACGTATATAGCCCTACCCAGAGCCTTGATACCCACGAATATACCCAAAGATTAAAATTAGAGAAAAAAAAAATATTACATACCCCTACCCCTCAAAAGAAAATAAAAATAAAATAAACTGACGTACCCCTACCCAATATCCAAGGAAAAATCAATAATAAACATACCAGAACCCCATTACCCCCCGCCTCCCCGGAAAAAAAATCAATAATATTATAACCCCCCCCCCCCCCGAAAATAAAAATCAATAATAAAAAATCAATAATATTACATAACCCGCCCCCGAAAAAGAAAAATCAATGAAAAAAATCAATAATATTACATAACCCACCCGAAAAAAAAAAAAAAAAAAAAAAATCAATGAAAAAAATCAATAATATTACCCCCCCCCCAAAAAAAAAAAAAAAAAATCAATGAAAAAAATCAATAATATTACCCCCCCCCCCAAAAAAAAAAAAAAAAATCAATGAAAAAAATCAATAATATTACCCCCCCCCAAAAAAAAAAAAAAAAAAAATCAATACTCACCGAAAAATCAATATCCCCCCGGAGAAATCAATAACCCCCCCCCCGGGAAAAATCAATACCCCCCCCCCCCCGGGAAAATCAATACCCCCCCCCCCCCGGGAAAATCAATACCCCCCCCCCCCGGAAAAAATCAATAATCAGTGGCACGGTGGGGCCCATTCTATCCTACTGACATATACCTCGGGGATGTAGGAAAGAATATATTGCTGGTCTGTCAGACGACAGTAAAGCCGTGTTTGATGGGTATAAGACCGCATACGAACAAGACCCGTTTTCCGAACATGCTATTGATTTAGGTGAAACTCTGCTAGCTCTCATTGGAGAGGAAAGAAAGGCACGTTGGCGTGAGATCATAACTAATATCGACATGACTCGCAATAGCAAGCAAGCTTGGGCAACTATCCGAAAGCTCGATAGCGAAAAGAGTCCGACTAAGAGAGTGGCAGCTGTAACCCCAAATAAAGTAGCACACCAGTTGGTTCTGAACGGCAAGCCGCTGATCAAGGAGAGAGGCTATCTCAAGAGAATGAAGGAGGACATGGATCGAGTGATGAATAGCTCTGAAGATTCATTTGTTCCTTTCACCCTCGAAGAGTTAAATGCGGCTTTTAAACACCTAAAGACGGGCAAGGCAGCAGGATTGGATGGTATTACTGCTGAGGTTGCTCTTCACTTCGGTCCCAGGACGAAGGATTGGCTGTTAGCACTGTACAACACTGTGCTACAAGATACACTCTGGCACAAAGCCAAAGTTGTAGCTCTACTGAAACCCGAGAAGAACCCGGAAGACCCCAAGAGCTACCGTCCTATCTCTCTCCTTTGTATTTTGTACAAAGTATATGAGAGACTAATCCTCAGCCGGATTATCGCCACTGTTAATGACCAACTTACACCTGACCAATCTGGATTCCGTCCTGGAAGATCATGCTATGATCAGGTCTTGAACCTGACGCAGTACATTGAGGATGGATTTCAGGATAAGAAAATCACAGGTGCAGTCTTTGTAGACCTCAGCGCTGCATATGACACAGTGAACCATCGGTCTCTTCTACTTGATCCAAAACACCTCCGTGGTTCGCATAATTGAGTCACTACTCTCAAACCATAGGTTCTACGTTGAGATGGATGGTAGAAAGAGCCGATGGAGGGACCAGAGAAACGGACTCCCCCAAGGGTCTGTATTATCTCCAGTCCTCTTTAATATATATACCAATGATCAGCCATCCGAAGGTTTATATATGCCGATGACCTCTGTCTTGCTACGCAAGCAGAGAATTTCGACATAATTGAGAAGAGACTCGGAGAAGCCTTGCAAGCTCTCACTGAGTACTACTCAAAATGGGTTTTGAATGCAAACCCCAACAAGACCCAAATCTGCACATTCCATCTTCAAAACAAACTTGCGAAGACCAAACTTGAAATTCGATGGAATGGAGTGAGACTGAAGAATAAGTCTATCCAGTCTATCTTGGTGTAACCTTGGACCGCATGCTATCCTTCAAAGAGCACATCCTCAAGCTGAAGAAGAAGCTCTCCAATCGCAACAATCTGATTGGTAAGCTGGCAAACTCCTCATGGGGAGCAGACCCTGTTACTCTGAGGACGTCTTCTATGTTCTTATGCTTTTCAACAGCTGAATACTGTGCGCCAGTATGGAG
Source organism: Penaeus japonicus (assembly GCA_017312705.2). Taxonomy (NCBI): domain Eukaryota; kingdom Metazoa; phylum Arthropoda; class Malacostraca; order Decapoda; family Penaeidae; genus Penaeus; species Penaeus japonicus. The sequence goes on from BOPN01000968.1 coordinate 232,487, forward strand.
TCGATCAGCCCATGCAGCCAAGGTGGACCCTGAACTGAACAGGGCTTGTCGAACCATTACTGGGAACCTTCAGGCTACACACCTTCCTTCACTGTACCGACTATTAGGTATAGCGCCACCTAGTGTGCACAGGAAAGCAAATTCTATGGTCGAAAAGTTCAAACAGATGAACAATCAAGATCACCCGCTTCACAACCACCAACCAGTTGAAGCGCGACTAAGATCAAGAAAGAGTTTTGTACTCGTGGAACCGCTTCCCCCTAACTCTCAAGCCAGATACAGAGTGAGGAAGTGGATAGAGATCCAACCAGATCTCCAAAACCAGGCCCTTCCACCACACCAAGAACATATAGGACCTGGGACCACTCTGGCCAGGAAGGAATGGGTGACACTGAACAGGGCGAGAGCCAAGGTTGGCAAAACCCTGGATAATATGCACAAGTGGGGCCTCAAGGACAGTCCAGCATGTCCATGTGGAGATCCCATACAGAGCATGGATCACCTGCTTAGTGTATGTCCCTTGGGACCGAGGTGCTCCGACGAAGCCAACGATACTGCAGTCACCTTTGTTCGCCATTGGCGCGATAAGATATGATGATCATCATCATCATCAGCCTGTATCGTTCCACTGCAGGCCTCTCTCAATCTTTTCCAGTCATTCCGGTCTTGTGTCCTCAGATTCCAGTTTACTCCTGCGAAATTCACTATTTCATCCCGCCATCTAGTCATTGGTCTTGCCCTTGGTCTTATTGTGTCGTGTATTTCTCATTCTGTTTTTTTCTTTGTCCACCTGTTGTCCTGTCTACGATATATGTCCAGCCCACTGCCACTTTTTCTTCTTATCCTCTACCTTTGTTTATTGCCTGTTCCATGTGGTGCTTTTCTTGTCTCTTAAACTAACTCCTAGCATAAGCCTTTCCATTCTTCTTTGAGCACTTACTAATTTCCTCTCAAGTGCCTTGGTCGTACTTCATGTTTCAGACCCATATGTCATGATGGGGAGGACACATTGGTCAAAATCTTTCTCTTTAGACGTAATGGCAGTCGACCTCGTAATATATTACTATGTGTACCGAAGGTACTCCAACCTAGCCTGATTCGACGTTTTATCATGGCATCGAAAGATGTACTCGTCTTGATGACTTACCCTAGGTATACATACTCGTTCACTGCTTCTAGTACCTCGCCCTGTATTTGTATTTGCTTGACTGGGGTTCAACTGTTGAACATGACTTTAGTCTTTTTCATGTTTATTTTAAGGCCAATCTTCAGGCTTTTCCTATTTAAATTGCTTAGTAATTGTTGTAGTTCATTTGCTGACTCGCCGAAAAGAACAATGTCATCTGCAAAACTGAAGTTGCTTAAGTGCTCATTCCATATTTGAATCCCTTTCTCCTTCCAATCTAACTTCTTGAATACTTCCTCCAAGCTGTAAACAGCTTCGGTGAGATGGTGTCGCTCTACCTAACACCCTTTTTTATTGGTGTTTTGATGGTCGCTGTACCATCTTTATACATATCCTTTAATAATCTGCAATATATTTCTTCTACTCCTTATTTACGAATTGCATCTAATACTGCAGATATCTGTACCGAATGCCTTTTCATAATCTACGAATGCCATACACAGGGGCTTCCTATATTCGTTTGTTTTCTCCCTTATTTGAGCTAGTGTGTGGATATGGTCTGTAGTTGAGAATCCGCTGTGGAACCCTGCCTGTGCCCTGGGTTGTTTTGAATCTAATGTATTGGTGATACAGGCTGTGATGATTTTTGTGAACAGTTTATAGATTACTGAAAGGAGGCTTATAGGTCGGTAGTTCTTTAAGTCTTTTGTGTGCCCTTTTTTGTGTATTAACATTATTATTGCGTTTTTCCAGGATTTCGGAGTTTTACCGACGCTTAGACATCTGTTAAAAAGATTGGCCAGTTTTACTGCCGCAATCTCTCCTGCATCTTGAATAAGATCTACACTAATGCCGTCTTCTCCTGGTGTTTTTCCTCTTTTCATGCTTTTTAGTGCCCTATTTACTTCATCTACCGTGACGTTTGGAGCGTCTCCAATTGATGTATTTGTCTCCGTACGTGGTTGATCGTTTGAGTGGTCACGATGGAAGTCTTCTATTACTTTGATCATTTCATTTTTATTGTGTGTGTCACCTCTGCATTAGGTTCTTTACTGCAAACATTAGGTTTTTCCCTATTCCGAGCCTCCTCTTTCTTGCCAAGCAGAGCTCCATTTATTTTTTGTATGTTAAATTTGCGTACATCCTCTTTCTTCTTCTTGTTTATCATCTTAGTCAGCTCTGCTGATTCTATTTTGTCTCTGATTGATGTTATTTTCATGTCCCTACGGTATATCATAAGTTTTTTTGTCTCCACCTAAAGCTTACTGAACTTTTCTTTTTCGTCTTTACCCACTATTTCAAGTGCAGCTGCCTTTGATATCTCACTGAAATGGTCATTCATTTGGTCTATGTTAATATCTTCTTCGAGAGCTGAGTATTTGTTTCGGATGTTAATATTGAATTTCATGTCCTATTCTTAATGTTAGGTCGATTAACGAGAGGCTTCTGTATGAGCTTATTTCGTTCCCTTCTTAGCTGTAATTTTACTCTACTCCTGACCAGTCTATGGTCTCTACCGACATTTACTTTATTGATAACGGTTACGCGCCTATTGGTGATTATTAAGTCAATTTTGTTTTAATGCCGGATGGTGATTTCCATGTACATTTCCTCCCGGGTCTCTTTTCGAAGAATGTATTCATAATTTTAAGGGATTGAGCTTCAGCGAATTCTATCAGCCTTTGCCCTCTCTCATTTCTGGTGCCTATTCCGTGTTTCCCAACCGAGGTTTCCCAACCGAGGTTTCTCCATCTTCCCTTATTCCTATCTTGGCATTAAAGTC
>BOPN01000968.1:260395-262895 GCA_017312705.2 Penaeus japonicus
CACGATTGACTAAGGGCATATAACAGGGAATTAAATAGTAAAGTATAATCAGTGCCTTTTATATATGTGTATATGTGTATATATATGTATATATATATATATATATATATATATATATATATATATATATATATATATATATATATATATATATGAGAGAGAGAGAGGGAGAGAGAGAGATATGCATACATTTTATAAAATTCAGTTCATAAAAAAATCTTCAGATCGTAAGAAAATGCCCTGTCAGGTTTAACAACAGACCCGAAAAAAAAAATCTGTATTTTCCTTTGGGACATTATGTCATTATGGGATGCTGTTTAGATACGAGTAAGGCTCTGATATTGATAGTAAGCATATTAGTGATGGTTCTAATAGTAACAGTTATAGAATTATGATTTGTAGGGGTTGTATTATTTGTGTTTGTTGTTGGAGTAGTAGCAATTGTAGTTGTTTTTGTTGTTTTAGAGGTAGTGCTATGATTATAGAAGTTATGATAGGAATTCTTGGAGCAGTAGTTATAGCAATAGTAGTAGCAGCATTTGTTGTAGTAGTAGTAATAGTAGTAGTAATGGTCGTGATTATAGTAGAAGCAATAGTAATATTAGTAGTTGCAGTAGTAATAGTGTTTTTTTCCTTTATTTAATTATTTCTTTTTTGGGTAAAATTAAACCTAGAATCAAAATAGTAAAAAAAGTAATTCGATTAATAATGTAATACATGTAATTATGCTTTCTAATAAAAAAAAGATCGTCTTGGTACTGGAAAAAAACGTCAAAATATAATCAAAATAATCAAATCCTAAGAATCCTAACTTTCGTTTTTGTCCAATTGTTAAAAAAAAAAAAAAAAAAAAAAAAAAACTTTCTTTATTACAAATTCGTCCTTTCGGTAACACGTTATGACACTTTCTTAAATAAATCGGTTTCAAATCTGACCACACTTGCCATCTTGCCAGATTTCCCTCTCTCCTTTCCCCTCGTTGCTTGATCCTTCCCGCCTGAACCTTCCCGAAAGGAATCGATTCTGCTGCTTATCAACTAAGAGGCAGATAGATTTATAGGGTTGATAAAGATTAATGAGAGCCTTCTTATTATTATGTGATCGATTTGAATTGAAATGTTTAGGGATGTCAATTAAACGCTTAAAAAAAAAAAAAAAAAAAAAAAAACAGGACTGCTTATGGGTGTTAAAAAAATTGTAGATTTTTTTTTCTTTTTTTTGGGGGGGTAATCCATATATAAGATCTAACAATCAGTATATAAGAGAATTCATATTATCAAACATTCTGAGTTATTCCTTGATTTATTCTTCCTTGCATAACTTCATTTAAGCCGAAGCTGTGTGCTATTGCCACTTGAATGCAACCTCCCTCCCAATGCTTGTCAACAAGAAATATTAATTCCAATGCTTATGATACGACACATACCTTACCCTTTCAAGTATCAAATTGAGTGTATAAGGGATGCGTATTTTCTCACCGTAGTCTCCAACACCAGCCAATGAACACCTTTTTAATATCGACTTCGTTTTTCGTTTTTTTATGATTTGAAATTCACTTTAGAGTATAGTTAGGACAATTTAGTCAATTGGATTATAACTATTATCTACCTTATTATCTATATATATGCATATATATATATATATATATATATATATATATATATATATATAGAGAGAGAGAGAGAGAGAGAGAGAGAGAGAGAGAGAGAGAGAGAGAGAGAGATAAAGAGATAGATAGACAGATAGGTAGGTAGGTAATACATGGAAACACTCATATATACACATAAGTACAGAGAGAAGAGAGAGAGAAGTAGAACGAAGGAGAGAGAGAGAGAGAGAGAGAGAGAGAGAGAGAGAGAGAGAGAGAGAGAGAGAGAGAGAGAAAAGAGACAGAAAAAAGAGAGAGAGAGAGATAAAGAGATAGATAGACAGATGGGTAGGTAGGTAATACATGGAAACACTCATATATACACATAAATACAGAGAGAAGAGAGAGAGAGAGAGAGAGAAGTAGAACGAAGGAGAGAGAGAGAGAGACAGAGAGAGAGAGAGAGAGAGAGAGAGAGGGAGAGAGAGAGAGAGAGAGAGAAAGAGACAGAAAAAAGAATCTCAGATTTCGTAAATTCCCAGGTTGCTTAAAGTTAAGGTGTAAAAATATAATAAACGCGACGCATAATATTCCCTTCTTATCATTCCTTTTGTTCGTTCTTGTGGTCTTCGTTAACAAGACTCTCTTTAGTCCACGCCTTTCTGCGTCTTTGAATATTCATCCTGGATATTATATATCTTTTAATTTATTTAGAAAATTTTGGGCTCAAATATTTATACGGGGGAGTTTTATCTCGAGACATTTTCTGACTTTTTTAAAACTTCGTGATACGTTTTACTCTATTTTCTTTATTTTCATTTTTTCGGTTTATACTTTTTTCCTCCTTTTCTGCCTCTTCTTCCTTCTTTTCTTTTCTTTTCGTGTTTGTTTATTCTTTGATGTCAAGTGCCG
>BOPN01000968.1:325395-330395 GCA_017312705.2 Penaeus japonicus
GTGTGTGTGTGTGTGCGTGCGTGTGTGTGTGTTTGCGTGTGTGTTTGTTTGTGCACCATCCAACACTGAACCAGGTAAAATTCTCACAAACTTTTCTAAACACTAGTGCAGCACAGTCGCGTAATCTACTTTAGAACATGCACAATACTCCATATATATTTCTCGGGATTCTTGTTGCTAAAGCATTTTACACTCGATGTTATGATATCCATTGAACTCTTCGGCAGCCAATTCATCGGAAATGATAATTTTCAGAACTGAGTTATTAAAATAAATAAATAAATAGATAAATAAATGGCGAGTTCTTATGAAGTGAGCCTTTCTAAACGAAGCTCTTGAAGTGATTTCTTCTGATGAACTGAGGTGAAATCCTTTGAAATGAGTTCTGAAGTGAAACATCCCGAGAAAATGATCTCTTCGGAGGAGGCTCTTCTGAAGTGATTTTACCTATGAACAGAGTTGTTTTGAAATGGGCGGCACCGCAATCCTTTGAGGCGATTTTCTATCCGAATGGGAACGAAATCTTCACTGCCAACACGGTGTCAGAGCTCTTGAGCAGCAGGACGATGTCACTCGGTCAGGGCACTACGAGAACTGCCTTTCTCAACGGCATGTTCTCATAATCTCTTGTTATCAGGAAACATGGGGGCCCTTATCTACAGGATGTTTTGCTTGTGACGAAGGAGCTGAAAGGGACACTTTCCAAGATTATGACAATAACTAGAAATATGGTGGAATCACCCACGCACACCCATATCTACAAACAAACTAACACGCACGAAACAATAACATATATATACGAATTCGTTCTTCTAACCGACCATATAGCTACGGATTTGAAAATCGAGATACATCAAGATGAGCGAGGTTGCAAAAGTATTAGCATTGGCCGACTGTGCAATGACAGAGCTTGTGTTACTTTCTTATTCAACATGTTTGCAACAAAGAAAACAAAATCGTAAATACCGACGTTGCATCATTTTTGGTGATAAATTCAGTCGAAAGTTTTCTAACACTTCTCTTGTTTACGTTTGTGACTCGTAGTAAAAATCTCTGAATGAGACGAAGTTGTCAGAAATTGTGAATGAAGAGTGAAGAGGTTATCAATTCGATGAAAAAAAGATCTATTGTTTACCTATTTATTTATACATTTTAATTCTATTATAGTTACGATGATTTGACAATGGCGGAGGATCATGCATAATTTGCCAAGACAATTAACGAAACACAATAGACATGCTTCTATTTTCTTCTGGAAATGAAAACATTAAACATGGTGTTTCCTTCAATGTTATGAACACGGTAGTATGTTTGCAATTCAAATATATGTATATATATGTATATATACATATATATATATATATATATATATATATATATATATATATATATATATATATATATATATATATATATATATATATATATATATATATATATATATATATATATATATGTATACACACACACACACACACAAACATATATATATATATATATATATATATATATATATATATATATATATATATATATATATATGTGTGTGTGTGTGTGTGTGTGTGTGTGTGTGTGTGTGTGTGTGTGTGTGTGTGTGTATGTGTGTGTATGTGTGTGTGTGTGTGTGTGTGTGTGTGTACATATATATGTATATGTATACATACACACATACACACACACACACAGTATATATATATATATATATATATATATATATATATATATATATATATATATATATATATATATATATATGTATATATATATATATATATATATATATATATATATATATATATATATATATATATATATATATATATATATATATATATATATATATATATATATATATATATATATATATATATATATGTGTGTGTGTGTGTGTGTGTGTGTGTGTGTATGTATATATATATATATATATATATATATATATATATATATATATATATATATATGTATATATATATAAATATATATATATACATATATATATATATATATATATATATATATATATATATATATATATATATATATATATATGTCAAGGTCTTAATTGTATTTGAATAGATGCATACTATAAATGAAAGGCATTACAACATTATAAAACTTATAAATCATCACAAGCACTTAAATCTCGATGTTATGTGACTTTAGTGACTCCCTGTTAATTCTCTGCAACAGGTCACGAGCTGCATCATCTTTGGACATTCGGACGAGCTGACCGGGTTCCTAGAATTGGTCATTACCGATTGGGCCAATCACAGCCGAGACGGGCAGCATTCTGTCCAATGAGGAGAGGTCATTCCTGCCATCGAAGTGACCCAGCATTCACTCCTTAAAATAGGTCTTTTTAGATTCAAGACAGAAATAGGACTTCCTCTCCCTTCGCCTCCTCATCAAGGATTCCAGGTAGATAAAGTGTCTAGTGCCTTAGTGACTTAATTCATATACTGTGCATTGTCAGTGTTTCCTTGGTGTTCTCGATATAACTATAGCTCAGATCTTGTTAGCTTTGCGATAGGCTTAGCTGCCCCCTTGCGTGTATATATCGTGCCCCTTTGTTGTAAATAATGTTAGATATATCTTGAGTTATAATATATTGTTATGATTATTTAGCTGCCGTGTTTCACATCACCCTTTATTCATTATGTGTGGGTAATCAGAGTAATCTCAATACCATCACATAAATTGGTGCCAGCAACGGGATCCATTCTGCTCGTCACATAAATTGGTGACAGATAAGATTAATTATAGATAACGTCCTAGATTATACATTTTCGTAGACCGCTCACTACAATGCTTTTGTTTCTATGGTTGATTCGTAACAAAAGTGATCAGACCTAGTTTCTATTTTTTTATTTATTTTTATTTTTTTTGCACAATTTAGACATACTAGTGGCTCTTCGTTCTATTTTTTTTATTCACTACGTGACATAGTTAGTGATATCTGGAGAAGAACTTACTCCATTTAGGTTAAAAGTGTAGAATATCAACCTAATTTTTATTTAAGTCCTGAACCCCTCGCGCGTACTTAAATAATCCTTATCTATCCCACCTCATACGGTAATGGTCGTCACAATTTATCGCCACGTATATTATTGTCTAAGTGTGTATTTTGTGATTGTAAACAACGTGAACACTAAGAGGAACACAACAATCTCGCAGTGAAGCTACCACTTCTCTCCTTTTAGTAACTGAAGTTAAGTCAACTAAAGTCTTGGATACATGTATCTCCTGTGTTTCCCTACCCCCCCCCCCCCCTCCCATAGTATTTTTTTCTCCCTGTTTATTATAATACCTAACCCCGTAACCCCCCCCCCCCTCCCCCTTCTCTCCTTCGCGTTCTCCTTTATTCTCACATTGTTTATTAGTGATATTTTTTTTCTTCTACGTATCGTTTCGTTAATTTCACTAAATAACTTTTCGATAACATTCGGTAACGTAATAATTTCACATCATTATTTTACGTGTCTTCCGATGTGTACGTTATTCGTTCTCTTTGTTATGCTACGAATATTCAACAATATTCTAATTTTCTCATACGTTGCAATTATTGGCGTTTCAAAATTATTCGTACTCTCGTAGAAATTCACATAAAGGTGTGACGTTAGTCTTTCATACGAAGCCGATAAAATGACTGTGTTTCGTTTTCTTATTCTATCATTCTACGCTTGGTTTCTCTGCGTTATCTTAAAATTAAAAGTTAAAATTGCGATTACAAGAGGAAATCGTCACAAAAAACGGCAGAGGAGGAATTACGTTAATGTCTTCAGTTCAGTATGAAACGTATTTTATTATAATCATCTATTAATATATTTTCTATTCATTAGTGCTATCAATTAGTGCTTGATCAACAATCATCGTCATTATTACTATAATCGTCAGTATCATTATCATCATTATCATTATGATAATTATTATTATCGTTACTAATAATAATATCATCATTATATCATGATCACCATTACCCTCACCATCACCATCACATCACCACCACTATCACCATCATCATCATTACTACAAAAATTTTGACTTAACATTTTCGAAAATTCTTTGCCTGTACCAACGAAACTCTATCGATACATTTGCTCACTTTTCCCGAAAACTAATACATTTTATACATTTTCCAAAATATTATCAGAATGAATTCGAAAAAGAAAAGAAAAGAAAATGTTGCTAAAAAGGATACGTTATGGATAATATCAATCAACTGAACAGCCTTGTTATATGATGTATGACCAATTGATTAAAACTAGTGCGTGGAAATGGAGATTCAGGAGTCTAATAATATGTAATAGATATGTAACTAGGGAAGCATGAATAACCACACTATAAACAACTATTTACAGTACTTACAATTATATGATTTTATTCAAGCGTCATTTGAATGTCGCGCCAGTATTACCCATAAGTCTGTGCGTGAGAGAGTCTCTCTCCATTGCCCTCATGGAAACACCTTGTCAAGCTTTGTGCAATAAACCTGCTGGTTAATTATCAGATTTTTGCGGTACACATTAAGGAATGGTACCAGTAGATAGAACGCTAAGCTTTTCAAAAAAAAAAAAAAAAAAATTATATATATATATATATATATATATATATATATATATATATATATATATATATTTTTTTTTTTTTTTTTTTTTTTTTTTTTTTTTTTTTTTGAGGGGGAGTGGAGGAGGGAAATGTTGCATTTAAAAGCACAAACATTCTTTTTTTTAATGATTTTACAAACGTTTACAACAGCCGTTCCTAATCAACGTGCAACATTCCTAAACAGAGGACTATTCCAAATTCTAATTCGATATTCCCCAACCCAGAATAAAATGCATTATCTCTCAGACATCAGTCTCTACAATCAGTCCCATAATAAACTGACATGCTCATCCTCGACTCGTCAAGCAACTGGTAAGTCTATTAGCATTTATTAATTATTATTATTATTTATTAATTATTATTATTATTTATTAATTATTATTAATTAATTATTT
>BOPN01000968.1:335395-337895 GCA_017312705.2 Penaeus japonicus
TTTCATTATTGTTATCATCATTATTATTAAAATATTATTAGCAGTATGAATTATCATTATCATCATTATTGTTGTTATTATGACTATCATCATTTTACACAGAAGGTCTACCTGACCTCCCCCGTTCACCCCATTTATTGAATTTAAGGGGAAAAGGATTTAGTAATGATAATAATGATTAGAATATTAATAGCGCATATGCAAATAGTGAAACAAACGCAATATTCAGCACAGTGATGTAGAAAATAGTGCGAGATACAGAACAACAAACCCCCACCTTATGTGTGACGTCGCCTCACCCCCCCTCCCACCCCACCCTTACCCCCAGCCCTCTCTCTCTCACACACACCATGAAATCTCTCATAAGAAGCAACACGCGCAGCAAGCACACAGAAAGCTTCCTTTCTATGTTCTCACTATAGAGAGACTCTCGATACATAACTAACACAACAGCCCGTGTAACCGCTCCCCCTCACCCATCCCACGCCCTCAGGTCACTCTCAAGCCAACCGACGGAGAGGCAATCCCGCCCGTATATCCAGTTTCTAGTACTATAGCAGACCCTCCTACCCTTTTTCAGAGTGCAACATGCATGACCTAAAAGCCTGGTTTATACAGGTCAAACTGGCGCTCAACTCTCGGAACATATTATGCCCTGAGGAGTAGTGCAGCCAGCTTGTGCAATGTCTGTCCCCGAACGAACGTCATGACCTCTGTGGTAGACCTAGTTGAAGATCCGACAAGTATTCTTAGCTTAAAAAAAAAAAAATGATAATAATAATAATAATAATAATAACAATAATAATAATAATGATAATAATAATAATACAAAAAAAGCCATCTTGGAAAATGCGACGCCAGGTCATATGGAAACACTTACCTCCTTCCTGAAGACAGGCGATCTACAGGATCTAAGCCCCCTCTCAGTTTCTACACTGCATATGACGTCTCCTTGATAATACCAACCAAGGTCTTACCAATGATTACATAAATAGCACACTCACCACTAGATTGCCCTTTCACATCAGCCCTGCTGCAGAACGCCCTTGACAGACTGTTCACCACACCAAATCACTATGGCTGCATCAATTCAATACAATGCAACAATCGGTTTTTTTTTTTTCGATTATCACAAGCACTGCAAAGATATCCAAACCACAATAAATCTACAGTTACAGAAATATCTCAGTGCCGTACTGCTACCACCAAGACATCAACCCCCCCCCCTCCAACCCCTCGGTGATGCTCCCACCCCCCCTCCCCCCCCGGCGACAACTGTGCTCTCCATGCCGGCCTAATCACCAGAATCTTTCCTCCACGCCGCCTGGACCTGATAAGACGGCGCGATAGCCAAGTATCCTGCAACGCCTTGTAGAGCGTACGGCGCCTACCCCAGATATCAAACAATGAAAGATAAACAAAGCAGGGGAATCCATGTGTGCTGTCACAGCGTCTCTCTCCACTCGTAGTAACAACAATAAGTCATCACTCCACTCAATATAGCAACATATCAGAATAAAGGAAAACACCTGTCGTAACTCACACGAGATGCCTGAAATGGGAATGCGCTATCTAGAGGCTAAGGCAGAATTTTATTTCATGGAAAAGCTTGGATATGTGCGAAAATCCAGTAGCATGTGGGCATCTCTACTTCACATGGTTAAAAAGAAAGGCAGATTGACACCATGTGAGGACTACAAACTCTTCAGTGTGCAAACAGTACCCGACTGATACCTTTCACAATATCTCTGCACTCTACTCCTAGTGACAACAAAAATCACCGCTCCACCCAATAAAGCACTAAATTAGAACAAAGGACATACTTGTCGTTACTTGTCCGAGACGCTTAAAACAGGAACGCTATCTAGAGGCTAAGGCGGAATTTGACTACATCTTACATGTACTGTGTAACATTGCCCAGTCGTTCTAGCATTTCATGGACGAAGAAACCCAGGGCTTCAGCAACACCTTTAGTTTACATTGATGTCATTGTAGTGAGTACAGATGACTTTCACAAGCAACACCTTAAAGACCTGTTCAGACAATTTTCCGACTTCGGCATTGACATTAACCCGGATAAGTGCAAATTCGGAGTACAGTTGCTGACCTCCCTTGGTCACACCATCAGCGCCATAGGCATCATCCCTGACAGATCAAAGGTCGACATCATCCAGAAGTTCCCACCACCAAAGGTGCAATGCAAGGTATAACGATTTTTTGGCAGGATGTATTACTATAAAAGATTCCTCCCGCAGGATGCACAATTAATGGCACCACTCAACAACATACTAATGTTGACAAGAAAAGGAGAGCACCAGAAGGATATCGAATGGACCGACGCAACTCTCGTGGCATTTGAAAACTGCAAGGCCCCTGTCCACTACCTCTTCCCTCATTCATCCACACTCAAAGGTCCCCACAAGCATCATCGTTGACGCTTCAGACACGACCATCGGCACCGTCCTGTAGCAGTATGTTAACAGCCAGGGTTGGATTCTTG
>BOPN01000968.1:342895-345395 GCA_017312705.2 Penaeus japonicus
GCTGTTTCCAGGTATGCGTTTGGGTCATTTATCTCTTCACAGCAACTGAGGGGACACACATACGCACACACACACACACACACACACACATACATACATAAACATATGTGTACACATACACACACACACACATACATAAACATATGTGTAGCCAATACACACACACATTACATATCAATATTCATATTATATAATATATTATTGTATATACACACACACACACACATGTATATATATATATATATATATATATATATATATATATATATATATATATATATATATATATATATACATGTATATATATATATATATATATATATATATATATATATATATATATATACATATATATATATATATTTATATAAATATATATATATATATATATATATATATATATAATACACACACACACACACACACACACACACACATATATATATATATATATGTGTGTGTGTGTGTGTGTGTGTGTGTGTGTGTGTGTATGTGTATGTGTGTGTACGTATAAATTAATACGAACTTGGGCTTTATCACTGGTTTGGGGAAGGAACGGAAACAATTTTCTGTGTAAAATTTAACACTTAACTGTTCACACTTCAAGCATACGTCACCGCCAAGCATTATTATCAATCACAACCATGTCAAACCGCTAGAACAAAATCCAAATGTAAAATGACCCTTTTACTGGTCTTCGCAGGACGGTATAACAGCATGCATGTCACAGGTAGCATTAAAATTGATTTTCGAAGCTATTTTACAGCTGATACATGAGTTACCCTTTTGATTTATCTTGGCGTGACAACTCGCAAGATAACGGAAGTGGCAAGATTTTAATCTTTCTTAAGTTTTCTCTGCAGAGATCACTGACTGATTCACAAAATCTAACCATCTCTAGTAATATCCCTTAATTACTAGAAAGATTTCAAGATCTGCTGGGATGATGCTTCTCTTGTCAGTCAACGGCTTTGCAAGAGAAGGAAAGCACTGTGGTGGCTGCTGTGGTGCTAGCCATTGCAGAGGTAGCCTTGGCCAGCGCGTCTTATCTGGAGCCATTCGTAAGTACTGGAAAAATCTTCTGTGTGGTTGGAGTGGCACTGGTGTCATAGTTATGACACGTAGGATCTTCCTTACCATTTGTTGACAGGTCCCGAGTGTCGCTTTCGTGAGTAATGGGCACAGGTAGTGGGTTACGACTTTCATTTGTTTTTTAGCCAGAGCTCTTTCCTCTGGTGTAGACATCACTGACGTTTCCCTCTTGGCAGAGGAATGAGGTGCCAGGGACAGGCGGTGATATTGGGCTTGTCACAGGTGATACGCTCAAGTGTTTTTTTTTCGGTATCAGCTCATTAGCATACATGATGGGGACATCACTCCCCTGCTCCAAAGTTACTTCACTCAGCACTTCCTGTCCTGGCTCGTCGGGTACACATCGCCTTTTCTCCGTACTGAATGGCTTTGTCTCGCTGGAAAAGGCAAAGGTAATTACGTACATTTATAATGTTAGCAACATTAGTGGTGAGTAAATCAAAGATTACTGAACATTTTTAGCCTACTATCTAGGCAATCGTGTCTTGTATATCACATCAACGAGCATTTTATCAATGATTTCCACTAGGATGCCTCAGAAAAAAGTGTGGAGCAAGAGGCGAACTTAAACCCACGTCCGTGTCTGTATTGGCTAGCGATAAGGATAAGCTGAATTTGCGAAGCACAAAATTCGCCAGGCTTATGTGCACTGAAGTCAGCACGCTTATGTCAACGTCTGCTGACTCGTGAGAGAATGTGCCAACGCGTGTTGATCAGACATGGCAGTGACCGCCAGGCGACAGTGGAAACTCAGGAGCCTGGTCGGGGCTCGATCTGCCGACCACGGGGATGTGAGGTCGGCACGCTATCCATTGAGCTATCCTAGCAACTGCTATTTTGGCACTTATGCTGCATGACCTACAACTGCTCGCCATCCCAGCCAGTCAAGTTTTCCGGAAGATAGAGCGCCATTTTCAAATTGTACTACATCTTTGGGTTCGTTGTGTACCGAACGAAAAGATAGGGAACAAAATAACACTAGGCATTTTCGGCATTCGGCGGTGTTTCGCGTATGCCTGTTGGCGGTCCTACCGTGGAGAGGTTGGCAGGCGTGTGTGGGCGGAGCTAAGATGTGAAATTAGCTGCAATTCGGCGGGAAACGATTTCGAATAATTCCGAGTAACTGCAGATAGTGCCTTTAAAGAATGTGTTCTTTGTCCTGTCAGTCTGGTGCGACCTTGGACAGTATAGAAACCGTGTGACCTTAGTTGAGGGTAAACTCTAGCAAATGTGAGTTATTTCATTATTCTTGAATTTAATTATGTATGACGGACAACTAGTCATATATAAAAATATATATATATGTATACATACACACACACACACACACACACACACACACACACACACACATACACACACACACACGCGCGCGCGCGCACGTACTAATATATAAATATGAAGAATT
>BOPN01000968.1:367895-369188 GCA_017312705.2 Penaeus japonicus
ACAATAATGATAATAGTAATAATTATGAAAATAATAATGATGATAAAAATGATGATAATGATAATAAAGGATAATAATGATAATGATAATAATAATAACAACAATAATAATAATAACAATGATAATAAAAATAATAAGGATAATAATAATAATAATAATAATAATAATAATAATAATAATAATAATAATAATAATGATACTACTACGACTACTACTACTACTACTACTATTAATAATAATAATAATAATAATAATAATAAAGGTAATTATAAGAAGAAGAAGAAGAGAAAAGAAAAAGCCTAACATCAGTACCATTAATTAGGACAATTGTAAGAGTAATTTGATAGCAATAACAAAAATATCAGATAAGAATGAAAATGATAATCTTACCAATAAAAATAAAAATACTACTACTATTAGTAATAATAATAATAATTAGTAATAGTAGCATCCTAATGGTAGTAATATTAGTAATAATGATAATGACAATAATGATAAGGATAATAATAATAATAATATTAATAATAATAATAATAATAACAATAACATGAAGGAAAACAATAATAATACTATCAATAATGATAAGAACAATAAAAATGATACTGATAAAAATAACAATGATAATAATGATAATATCATTAAAGTTACTACTACTATTACCATCACCACTATTACTCCCCACTACTCCCAATAGTACCAACTACAAAAATCAATCAACCCTTTCCAAAAATAGGGGACATACCATAGATAATAACACCAACAACAACTTTAACATCAAATATTAACAAGATATTAACTTGACGGACGATCCAAAAGGCATTTCCAACACGTATGCTATTAATAAGGTACACCCACGGCATATGAAGTTGCGACACTCTGTCCCTGCGTGTGTCATTAATACCTGACCTCACAGGTAAGGGTTAGGGGTTCAGGTTTCCTTATTGGGGTTCAAGGTTTCGCTTGTGATTTTTTTTTTTTTTTTTTTTTTTTTTTTTTTGTCTGTGTGTGTGTGTGTGTGTGTGTGTGTGTGTGTGTGTGTGTGTGTGTGATTTTTGTGATTGTATTTTCCTTATTTATTGTATTTAACTGCGTGTGTCATTAACACCTTACCTCACAGGTAAGGGTTAGGGGTTCAGGTTTCATCCTTGGGGTTCAACTTATCGCTTGTGATATTTTATGTGATTTGTTGTTGCTATGGCAATTATGGTAATTATTTTTTTTGTGTGGTCCATGGATAAGTAAAAGCAACAAGTGTGAGGATATGTGTTATTTTAAGTTACATTTATTGATTTA
>BOPN01000969.1:0-2500 GCA_017312705.2 Penaeus japonicus
AGAAAGAGAGAGAGAGAGAGAGAGAGAGAGAGAGAGAGAGAGAGAAAGAGAGAGAGAGAGAGAGAGAGAGAGAGAGAGAGAGAGAGAGATGTATGTATGTATGTATGTATGTATGTATGTATGTATGTATGTATGTATGTGTGTGTGTGTGTGCAACCATGTAGAACATACATGATCGATCATCTGTAAATGAAATCCTTATGACTTATTCCAGAAAAAAATGTTGCGTGCTTTTCCCGTCACGGTTTCCTTCCGTCATGCAGTTAGGCCGAAATGACGTCTCAATTGGCGGTCTTGCCCTTCCGCCCTTACGTCCTCTGACAATGGGAAGATGCGGTCATGTGATGTGCATGACTGTGACGAGAAGGGATCACATGATATCATGAGATTTCTTTTTCAGAGGAGAGGTTGCGCTGGCCATGTTTGTTATTGATGTAAGGGTTGAATTGGATCCAGGACCAAATGCTGTGCGGGTCGTGCCAGGGAGAGCAGGAGGTCGCGTCGCTCCACTACATTCTGTCCCTTCTGGAAGCGGATATAATTTTGCGGGGACAATATGCTGTCGATCTGGCAAGAGGCAAGAGCCCGCTTTATTGCGGGTTGGATAAGAATGCTATGAAGCGAGTTAATGAACGAACAGGGTGTGTAAGAATTCCCATCCATGTATTTATCTCGTTCCTTGAAATTCACACTAGATACCACAGTATATCAGAAATGTTTAAAATTTTCCTTAGCTTAATGTTTTTATCTCCCAGTGATTACAATTCCATCATCCGTGGATGGGTACAGTTACAAGTACACTAACAATCTTTTTACCTTTGCAGTAAGTGTTTTGATCCTCTTTGCCAAAAGCTGGTACTTTTACCCTATAAGATGCTTTTCAAGCTACTCGACGCCCATGAAGGTTCTCTTGTTTGCATCGGCAGTTGGCATCGGTTGGCCGAATCGATTTCTGTTTAGTCTCAGATGCTATCTGTGCATCTGATGGGTTCTGCTGTGGTGGCAGTGCTCTCCTGTTTGGTTGCCAGCCGGGGACGGCAGGGTGTGCGTGGAGGGGATCTCGCCAATTTCTGCACTGATGTTGTGAGCCCTGGAGCCACATGTTCGGTCTTTACATATCTAAAAAATCTTACAGTAGATTTCCCTTTCCTCTGGGCATGGATGACGGCTGGCTCTCTGCAGCTTTACAGTGACTCGCTAAAGGATGTAACAGGGAAAGAAACGGGGCTTTGACTGACACGGCAATTCAGGACACGAAGTCAGTGAGAGCTGCGTGGAACTCCATGCTGAATGTTGGTCGGTCCATCATATAACAAAGCAAGTACTGCGGAATGAGGCTGAAGAAGAATGCAGAAAGATCAGGTATAATGTTGGTGGTGTGGAAGTCGTTGCAAATGTACGGGCGGTTGAATGAGAAAGGAGATCAGCGAATGATTAGGTTTCAAGCAAGTTGAGAACATCACACTGCGTGAATGTGTGTGTGTGTTTGTGTGTGTGTGTGTTGGACTTAGTGTACCGGCACCTGACCCAGATTTACAGGAGTCTTGGTTCTGACACTAAGACGTGGAACAAACAGTCCCTGCCTGACACTAACACTAACACAGCATTATATCAGCCACAGCTTTAAGTCTGTGTACCTTGGATTTAATTTGTCATTTCTATCTGTCATTTTAGTTCAGAATTTTGAATACAAATTATACACGTATGTTCTATGTATACCCTGAGTGAATAAATACTGTTGTATGTTGTATGTGCTGAAAGTGTGTATGTATGTGTGCGAGAGAGAGAAAGAGAGAGAGAGAGGGAGAGAGAGAGAGAGAGAGAGAGAGAATAAGAGAGAGAGAGAGAGAGAATAAGAGCGAGAGAGAGATCGTAAGAAAGAAACACAGAAAGAAAGAGAGAGAAAGAAAGAAACAGAGAGAAAGAGAGAGAGAGCGTATATATACACACACACAAACGTATATCTCCTATCTACTTCTCTCGTTCCCTCTCCCTCTCAACCTCTTTCCCTCTCTCCTCATATCCCTTTCTGCATCTCTCCCTCTCCTCCCTCCAGCTCTCTCCCTCTCTCTCCCTTTTCCTTTTTCCCTCTCCCTCTCTTCCCCTTTTTCTTTACTCACAGGACCAGCGGAGACTAAGCTAAACCTAAATTAAACGACGACTTACAACAACAACAACAACAACAACAAAAAATGCAAACAAATATGTGAGATAATTAGATAACAAGCTAATCCTTTAATTGCTGTAAATCGGATTTATACCATTTCTTTATCAAGTTCCCCCTTTTGCGTGTGCTGTTGCGAGGTTGCAAGTTATTAGCGCATCGTATATTCCATCATTCGTGTGCGTATGTACGTGTGTGTGTGTGTGTGTGTGTGTGTGTGTGTGTGTGTGTGTGTGTGTGTGTGTGTGTGTCTGTGCTTATCATGTGTAGGTGTAGACATAGATATACACTCAAGCGCCTACCGCTGCTTTTATGAACCAATCATATATGCCATTA